>NW_021011564.1:1427661-1480056 GCF_003987935.1 Bombyx mandarina
GATGCTCCGCCCATCCAAAAAGCTAGCGATCCACTTGCAGAGACCCTCGGGGATTCCGTAAGATGGTACCTTCGATAGAAGTGCCCTATGCCAGACCCTGTCGAAGGCCTTCGCGATATCAAGGCTCACAGCAAGAGCCTCGCCCTTGCTCTCCAAGGCTTCAGCCCACCTGTGAGTAAGGTATACAAGAAGATCGCCAGCTGAGCGACCGTGACGGAAACCGTACTGTCGGTCACTGATCAGCTGGCGATCCTCAAGATACTTCAGGAGTTGTGTATTTATTATTCGCTCCATCACCTTGGAAAGCAAGGAAGTTATCGCGATAGGCCTATAGCTCGACGGGTCCGACCGGTCACCCTTCTTGGGGATAGGGTGGACGTGGGCGGTCTTCCATGAAGACGGAACCCTGTTAGCGCAATAAGAGAGGCGATACAAACGCGTTAGCGCAGGGTATATAGTATATTATTTAATTAAATCTTAACTTAATATGTTTCCGCATAAACGAATGTCTAGTATATTTATTATATAACCAATTGAAATATTCATTTGAAATATTGTAATCATTTTGGATGTTATGCTTCTAATGTGACGAAATACTGATCAATAAATTTTAATCTCGGTGCACCAAAAACTGTTGCATATTTGTACTTAATTATACGGATTTTTATTAATCCGGATTAGTCGTATCGCGTGATGCGAGTGTGCTGGTGTACAAACCCCACAGGCAGATACCGATTTTTCTAATGAAATACGTACTTCGCACACGTTCACAGATGAAAATGTACCATCGTGTACTAAATCCTAAACATTGGTGTGTGTAATTAATTAAGAGACATAATCCCTGACATAGACCTCAAGTCTCAAGATGGCATTCACGTTGTAACATGTATAGGATTCTTTTTGTTCGAACAGGTTGCTAAATTTCATGCTTGAGGTTTTCGCGCCTAGGGAGCGCAGGGTATGTATGTCTTGCCGGTCTCTAGATGTTGGGAGCGGACCACGGGTCCAAGGATGATTTTTGGGCTGTACCTACCAAACGACTCCCCTTGTATTTCCTCAATCAACGTCCGATCTGCAGAACAGGGGGTTTTTTTTTTCCTACCTATCATGATAGCCTTGAGAGGCTATTTCAGCTTCTCCTTGACGTGTAGAAGATCCGGCTAGAAACTCAGTGGGCTGTGTCTATGGGTTAAAAGGGGGTTCCCGTGGTCCACGCTACAGTCAGATTTGCGACGCTACTCGAAGACGCCCGCCGACGGGTCGTCGAAAAGACCGTCGACGACCAACGACGCCAGTCTCCCCGGTATCAGGTCACCTGGGTGGTGACGCTGGTGTTCTGTGATACCCCGCTGGGTCAGAAACAGCCTGCCGAAAGGCGATACACCGCGGACCGGGCTGCTTTTGCACATAAGGCCGGTAATGGCAACGTGGACCGCAGCCGCCGCCGCGCAGTCCCATCCTCCTGGTACCAGCGCGCTAGAGTGACGGTATCATGCAGTGCAGTCTCAACCACCTCGGGTGATCCCCCCACTTCCTCCTCACAGGAGCCGAAGCTGAACGAACGTCCGTGGCACGGGACCGAGAGGAAAGAAGATCTCTCCTTCTCCCTTACTGCTGCCTCCTTCTCGAGATGTTGAACTCGCAGAAGTCAAGCCTGGTCCATAGTCTCCGATAGCCACTTAACACCAGATTGGCTGTGACCTCATTCACCCGTCCAAGGAATGAAGTTAATAAAAAACAATATATATTAAAATTTTACTAAATCAAATACAAAATTTACTATTACGTTTATCATGTTTAATATTATTCAATAGAATGTGCTTAGAATATTCCTACATGGTACAGAGCGAGTTGTAGAACTAGTCTAGTCGCCTCTGGCGTCTTCCAGAACACAGCGTTAGAGTTAAGATTTATAAACTTCGTGCTCTAAAATCCACTGTTCACATACATACATATATTAAATTCATTAGGCGGTATCCATGAAGGAGTCCATTAAATATGTTCTAATTAATCTATAAGGTTGTAACGTTATCTTGTACTTGTTAGTTTTAGAAAGATAATTGTAAATAGATATGCTTAAGCAAAAACCGTCTTCAAATAGAAAAAAAAGGATAATCCAAAACAAATTAATATACACTAAAAACAATAATCATTGACATCGGTTGGCGTGATACTGAATTATAGGGTTATTCATCGATTTGTCGCGCACGTACTTAATGCAAATTTAAGACTTATAGGGTTTTATCATGGATACCATTACTAGAACTGGGACCACACGGGAATTGTCAGCTTTCTAATAAAAAAAGAATCATCAAAATCGAATCACCCAGCTACTAATTTTAAATTTGGAATAAAAGAGTTAAAAAAAGAAGCAACCTAATTAAAAGTCCGGCTATGGAATGAGCTCCCCTCCACGGTGTTTCCCGAGTGCTATGACACGTCCTTCTTCAAACGAGGTTTGTGGAGAGTATTAAGCGGTAGGCAGCGGCTTGGCTCTACCCTTGGCATTGCTGAAGTCCATGGGCGACGGTAACCACTCACTCTGCCTACAAGGGCAATAAAAAATAAATAAATAAAGTAGTTAGCTTTCTAAATAAAAAAATTAAAAAAACTTGAACAACAACTTGAATTCAATTAGTAAAAAATGTCAGCACGTATGTAGCGTTGTTAAAAGGCGATGGGTGGTCGTGATATAACCGGGGCGCGTGCTTCGAACGTGATTTGGGTCATGCGGAGTCATGACTCGGTGAATCGACTTACGTCGGGTCACTACTCTATGATACAAATCTCCTTGCGCTCCAGGCTCAGACTTCAAATTTTTGTTTAATGTTTGCAAGTAACAAGTTTTTTATGTTACAAGAGTCTCGAACTTAAATGGTGTCTTTTATGAGTGTGAGAATGAACATTGGTGAGTGTTATAGAAATGACAGAATTACCATTCGTGTACTGCTGTTGATCCGTAGTACGTTCCAGACAGTACGTACGTTGTAAGTACAACATCTACCTTTGGAATGAACTCGCTTTTGCGATGTTTCGCAAACCTCGGAACTATTTCTAGCGAGATTTTAAATGACCCCCTATGAGTAACAACTTATATTATTCAAGAGGACCAGTTGCTAGTCGCTGTCAGATAGACCATAGGTATATCTGACTTGATTGATGAAACAAAAGTAAATGAAAGATATAATATGTTCGCAAATGAGCTTACTTGGCAGTCTGTTGACATAGTTATTGGCTTGGGATGTTATTGCTTTTAAACCGACTGCTGGTATAAAAAAGCTGTAGTGAAGTTATCAGTTGCAATTTATCGTTATTGTTACCGTTTATTTATAAAATTGTATTTACCCAAAGACATGATAATCTCTTGTACAAATATGTATTGGAATTTCATGGCGAATATTCCAATGAAACCACGATGGCTTGCCATCAGCCCAATTTTGACGATAAAAATAAGAGATCAATTGTTAGAAACGTAATGTAAATAATTCAAGAAATTGATAAATTTCCACCTATAACTCTTCAAGGAGGGTGGAAGCAAAAAATGATTCAATTAATCAAGCAACACCGTGACTCGGATATCTTGTGAACTGAACTGACGACATTATTAGCTTTCCCTTGTAACGAGTCATCGAAGGGCGTTTTTCAATTTAGTCTAATGCAAATTTAATACGCTCCCTACGGCCCCTGAAGGGTTCCAAATCGAGTTTCTTTGTTTTTCAAGGACACGCCCCTTCCTTGACTCGTCTTCAGAATTTTCCCTGCTGCATCGAACCATTTTTCAACTTCCAATGTTCTCCGGTATTTTTTGTTTGCGAAGCTGTTAATCCTATTCGCCTTAATAACTCTTCAATAGAATGGAGTTGTATTCATAAGTTATATATTACGTTGATATTAGCGTGTCTATCCAAAAGTAACTGTGAAACTGGAGACAATGCTTTATAGGTCTTTTTAAGAATGAATTGTTATTTTATAGTTTAAATTATGTGCACTACAACCACTACAAAAATAAGGCCACTAATGGAGTTTAATGTTTTAAACATCTAATAGATTAATACCTCAATGAGTAAAGTCACCACTTTCGAAACATTATTTGAAAAATGACGTCACAATACTTTTGACGATATTCAACAACAAGGAAAGTAGCAATGTTGTAAGTTAGGACGAGATTATTGTTCACCTGATGTTACCAGAGCGCATAGACCTCAAGCGAGTGCCGCCACACATCTTGAGACCTAAAATCGAAGTCTCAATTGGAGTATATGCAACGGTTGCTCCATCCTGTAAACTAGAACGCAATACTGTTGCGAGCTCACAATAGGCCCAAAACCAGTAGACGGCAATCGGCGATCGTAGTAAGCCAATTTGAAACAGTAATGAAACAGTATCTCACCTATTTCTGCTGTGAAGCAGTTATGCGTTTCGGTTTGGATGGCGGGGCAGTGCTTATTCTGTACAACTGAAGCTTAACCTTATGTGTCAAGGTATTGTTGGTGTCTATGGGCACTGACTACCACTTAACACCCATCTAAGTAATAAAAAAAAATGATTAAAAAACAGATATATACTTTTTTCCTATTAGCTTAAAGGTTTTTTGTTTCGTTTAAATTCTTAATTATGTTCTTAAATGAACACTAATTTAACAGAAGCAAATAAATTAATGTCATTTATAATTGACTAGATTTTGCCCGGGACTTCTTCCGCGTCGAATAGTTACTTTGGCATAACGCTAAATTTTACCTGCGACTTCGCTTACGTAGAAAGAGAAAAAAAAAAACGATTTTCAATTGCTTGCATTGGTCTTAGCGTGATGTTATAGCCTATAGCCTTCCTCGATAAATGGGCTATCTAACACTGAAAGAATTTTTCAAATCGGACCAGTAGTTCCTGTGATTAGCGCGTTCAAACAAACAAACTCTTCAGCTTTATAATATTAGTATAGATTTGCATAATTATTTAAAGTTCATCACGACTGATATTTGTGACATACTTAATGTGAATAAATTCTTTAAAAAATCAAAATGAATAAGAAATTATTTCTGTGTTTATTTTTGTATTAGATAAGCAACTTGTCACTCATTGTTGAAAAGGAAAGCGTACTAGGAAACTCTCCCTAGCCCTTTTCTGAATTATTATTCATTAGGGGTGCAGTACTAAACTGAAGACTATTAATCTTGATTAATTAATGTTTTTCGATAGGGGGACGTATTTTCGTTTACATTTAAATTTTTTTAAATAAAGATTTTGTAGCGTTAATTTAATTTCAATTTAAAATGAATGTTAATTTGTTTTAAGTTGCTCTTTGAAAATTGGCTTCGCCCTATTTTAAGCGAATATAAATGTAGTAAATATGATCTGTACAGGACCGATGTTATTATTATAATTTATGTGATATTTTTATGTTTTATCTCCAGAATAGAAATATTTTGCTACATTTCTTTAATTGTATTTACAAAGGTAAATTTATCTTCTTTGTTTCAACAAATTATGGCAGTTAATAATTGAACATGAAAAAGCTTGGTTCAAATACCCGTGGCGAAAATTAATACTATTTGATTTTACCCTTAAGGCTTGGTATAACAATAAAGCTAATTAATAGCTTTGGCTTCCGATTTTATTATGCCTCAGCTTAAATACCAAGACTGGTATCATTGCATGTTACAAAAATTTAATCCGCAAAATCAGTTCTATTTCACCATCCTGCCTATTTCTTTTTTTTATGGCTGGGGGTGGACGAGGTCACAGCTCTCTTGATGTTAAGTTGTTACTGGAACCCATAGACATCTACAGCGTAAATGCGCCACCCACCTTGATATATAAGTTCTAAGCTTTCAGTATAGCTACAACAGCTGCCCCACCCTTCAAACCGAAACGCATTACTGCTTCACGGCAGAAATAGGCAGGGCGGTGGTACCTACCTGTTCGGACTTACAACAGGTCCTACCACCAGTAAGTAATTTCTGTGGTAAAGCAATTGTACATACTGCTTAAAAAGAGTCTGTCTCAAGGTAGGTGGTGCTATTCAAGTTGTGGTAAAAAAGGCTCCTGATAACCATTTATCGATCGATAATCTACGAGTTTATTTCAACGTCATCCTTTCAAAGGAGAAAAGGAAGAATAATATGAAAATGATAGTTCAATGCCTGAAACATTTTTTTGTTTTAATTTATGTCCAAAAGTCATATTTGCAAAATTATACCAAAGACATTTAATCTATACATATAAATAAAATTAGAGTGTCTGTTTGTAATAACCGCTTTTTACTACATGCATATGAATATTTTATACGGTACATACACCAAAATAACATTTTTTTCAATTTTTGTCTGTCTGTCTGTCTGTTTGTTCCGGCTAATCTCAGGAACGACTGGACCGATTTTGATGAGACTTTCACTAATAGGTAGCTGATGATATAAGGAGTAACTTAGGCTTTTTTAGACTAGCTTCGCCCCGCGGCGTCACCCGCAGCTATTGTCCTACCGCGCTCAACATGGCGGGACTCGCCTATCAATAATAAAATTTAATGTTTCCGAAGCGAAGCGAGGGCGGTTCGCTAGTGTTAAATAAATTACACGCTTTATGTCGTGAAATTCAAAGACTTCAAAGACATATATCTTTATTGTGGTAAATCCATTAGAAGTAACATCTAAATGGCATTAGTGCATCCGGTAACCGGAACTACGTAGGGTTGCGATGCTCCGTATCTCCTTATACTTGGATGATACTCAATCGCATCCAAGGAGTGTGTCGAACACATTTGTACATTATGTGCTTATTTTATTTCAAATACTAGGTAGAACCCTTATTATTGTCCTATGTCAATGAACTGTAATTATTTTTCTTTTGTGAATTTTAATGTGTATTCAGTAAAAGCTTTGTGTCGAGTTATCTACATACAAAAAGCTCTCTGAATTACTAGACTGATTTGATAAGCATTTTCTTGAACATATCAGTACAGTATCTTTGTTTATAGGAAAAAGTTAAAGTAACGGTATTTATTATTATTTATGGAGTTCATCTAGAATCACGTACGACGACGATGTCGGACGGTATTTGACAATTTTGGAGGAAGCGGCAAAGGGAAGATCTTCAATAGAGTGGAGAAGTTACTCGGTAGACCGAAGATCCTAATTATTGTTCGGAACGTGTTGTTGTGGGTGGCGCATTTACGTTGTAGATGTCTATGGGTTCCAGTAACCACTTAACACCAGGTGGGCTGTGAGCTCGTCCACCCATCTAAGCAATAATTTTTTTTAAAATAAAACGCATTATTCTTCCAAAGTAGTCTAATTGATATCGCTCATTTATCATGTAATTATTGATCTCCATAAAATTCTTCAGTGACTTACTAAGATGCACATTGTATATAGTTCATTGTGTAAAGGGACGAGTACCGGAACCTTTCAAGGGATCCAGGGAGGCTTCGTTGCCAATAGCTATGATAGTATGGAAAAGGAATTAATATTTATCGTCATCATGAAACCCAAGGCGTCCACTGCTAGTCACGCCTTGCCTACGCAGCTTTTCTAGATGTTTCGACAACTGGTACTTCAATTAGTTTAAATTTTAGTCGATTCCTCAAAAAAAAAACAACCCTCCATTACCATTCAAGTGACTTGAGACTGTAATGGTGTTAAGTAGTTACCTTGAAACATGAGATGGTAGTATTTATTGCTTAGATGCCTGGACGAGCTTATGATCTACATGGGGCTAAATGGTCACTGTAGTCGATAGACATCTACAACATATATGTCACCTTGAGACACGAGTGCTAAGGTCTCAGTTTCTTTTATACAAAACAATCGAGAGCTTTTTTATGGCTTGCATGAGTGAACGGGATCACGACCCACTTGGTGTTTAGTATTCACCGAAGTCCATAAACATCAACCAGGCTAATGCCGCCACTCACCTTGAGACATGAGTTCTGACGTCTGAGTTTTTACAGTCGAATGGCAGCCCCACACTTGAAACAGAAACGCATTACTGCTCCACGGCAGAAATGGACAGGGTGGCGGTACAAACCGTCCTGGTAAGTGCCCAAGCACTAGGAGTTCTTTCGAATAGGAAACGTGAAAAAAAATAACTTTCACCCTTTAATCTCGCGTTTATTATTTTTCAATGCTAAAAATATTCCTGGTGGCAGGACCTCTTGTGAGTCCGCACGGGTAGGTACCACCATCCTGCCTATTTCTGCCGTGAAGCAGTAATGCCTTCGGTTTGAAGGGTGGGGCAGCCATTGTAACTATATCTGAGACCTTAGATCTTATATCTCAAGGTGGGTGGCCGCATTTACGTGGTAGATGTCTATGGGCTCCAGTAACCACTTAACACTAGCTGCTACGAGCTCGTCCATCCCTATAATCAATGAAAATAATTTTTTTTTCGTGTTCACGACCCATAGAATAATTTTAATTTTGTTTTTTCAACGAAAGAAGCTAATTCCATATCATTAAGCTTATTATATTTAACCCCCCTAAAAGCTCTCCACAGACGGATCTTATCTGCATTGTGGTACTCCTATTGCGGCCGTATTATGATGTCAACACATTAAGTTTGTGTCCTCACTGCGGGATCCAAAGGACCCCATACTTGCAAATATCCTTGGGTTATAAGTTACCAGATTATTTCTTTTATATTTGAAACGATAAAAGCAGTTTTATGTGGTGAAATAAGAATTATACGTGCTTACGATTTAGTGAAATTAAATGTAGAAAGATATAGCAAATTCGGATCCGGGCAGATACCATTAAAGTTTCAGCCTACGAGTGAGTAGCATTATCGATTCTATTTCTGTCACCAACTATTCATGTATTCTGGTGTGCAGCAAAGCCGTGGACAATAGCTTTGAGACTTTCACATCAAACTAAATGTTGTGCGACCGCATCTATTGTACCATACTTTATTTGTTCATTTAAGCCTAAGTTCAATCATTATCATCTATAGCTGAAATCAATTAGTGTAAAGTATTTTCAACNGTGAGTAGCGTTATCGATTCTATTTCTGTCACCAACTATTCATGTATTCTGGTGTGCAGCAAAGCCGTGGACAATAGCTTTGAGACTTTCACATCAAACTAAATGTTGTGCGACCGCATCTATTGTACCATACTTTATTTGTTCATTTAAGCCTAAGTTCAATCATTATCATCTATAGCTGAAATCAATTAGTGTAAAGTATTTTCAACAACAAAATGGAATCGTTGAAGGCACTGTTCTAATCTATCCACGCTCGCATTTATCGAATTGATAACACCAAAATTATCTGTGTAACATTCTAGATGGCCCATAAAAATATATTAACGGACCATTGTGGGGTCTGCCAACACAAGCCTAAATATGTAAATATTGTGAGAAAACAATATAAATTCTTAGAAGCGCTAATGTTAGGGACAGATAAGCGGCTTACCTGAGGGGTTGGTGTAATACCGGATGTCTTTGCTAATGGAGGGTTAAGTAAACTATTATGCCATTACTTAATATCTATATGAAAGAGAAAACATAACTCTAAAATATGTTTTTTTTTATTGCTTAGATGGGTGGACGAGCTCACAGCCCACCTGGTGTTAAGTGGTAACTGGAGCCCATAGACATCTACAACGTAGACGCGCCACCCACCTTGAGATATAAGTTCTAAGGTCTCAGTATAGTTACAACGGTTGCCCCACACTTCAAACCGAAATGCATTACTGCTTCACGGCAGAAATAGGCAGGGCGGCGGTACCTACCCGTGCGGACTCACAAGTGGTCCTACCACCAGTAATTATACAAATTATAATTTTGCGGGTTTGATTTTTATTACACGATGTTATTCGTTCACTGTGGAAGTCAATCGTGAACATTTGTTGAGTACGTATTTTATTAGAAAAATTGGTACCCGTCTGCGGGATTCGAACACCGTTGCATCACTTCAACACGAATGCACCGGACGTCTTATCCTTTAAGCCACGACGACTTCAAGATATATTATCTTATTATCTAAGATATATAAGATAATCATTCACTTTTTTTTTGTCTAAGAGAGATTGTTGACTTCTGCTCTAGCAAGAGTTCGCTGAATCTACCATTAGATCGGAATCTCCACCGATTAAGAAGATACGGCGAGTAATTCAGTGTCTGTGGATTATGTTACATGTTAAACTCTTTGACGCATTCAATGAGTCCGACGAGAACTGTGACCGGTGCTTGGGATATCTATAAGCATTGAGACTAGACCACAGACGTCAAGAACAAAAGTTTGACAATAAATAGTATGCATGCGTGTATGCGTCAAATACATGGTATGTAGTGTGTGTAATGATTTCTTTATTGATTTAATGTATCTTCTATGCATTATTTAAAAAAATATTAGCATTGTGCACTTCTTCTCTATATTCTCGATAAGTGTGGAAAATTTCATACTCCTCCGTCCGCCCAATTTTCGTAAAAAGGGATACAAAGTTTTTGCCTCACGTATTAATGTATAAATATTTGCACAAAACAATAACCATACGTTGTAGTTTCCGCATTAACAAGACTTTTCCATTTTTGCTAGCCGCGTACAATGCGCAATATATGTTATCCCTCTTTAATGCGAAAAACGTCACGAACAAGACTTCGAGAAGTATGTACAAGACTAGAGCGTTTCAGAACTTGGTTTTTATTTTATACAGGAAATTAGACAAGTTAGTCGTTAGTGGGTGTAGTTCGTGTAAAACTTGGAAAACTTGGTTTTATTTCTTCGAAGAGTAAGACCATCTTATACTTTGAACTGAAATTAATAATATATCCTACTTTCTACACTTATTTTAGGATTTTCTATGTAGGAATCAAATATGTTCTTGGTATTGTATACTAGACAGTATACAATAACAGCTATGTCGAATTACTTCTTTACTCTCCAGTCCATTTTCGAATCTTTAGAATCTATACTAATATTATAAAGAGGAAAGATTTGTTTGTTTGTTTGTATTGAATAGGCTCCGAAGCTACTGAACCGATTTGAAAAATTCTTTCACTGTTTGGAAGCCACACTATTCCCGAGTGACGCAGGCTATAATCTTTTTTGAAAAAAAATATAGGGATCCTTACTAAAACTCCAATAATGTAACCCAAGGTGTAAAAAAATTACATAAAATATTCTTTACATCGCGTGCCCTGCGAAAACTATACGACTTTGTAGAACATATTATTATTTACAAAAAGTGTCGTGACAGCATATGTCTGAATATTATAATTATGCCACAATAAGGATTCTTTTATTTAAAAAAATAATACGCCAAATATCGTTGAAATTTTTGTTAAAGACCCGAGCGAAGCCGGACCGGGCCGCTTGTCTTTATATAAAGTCATCGAAAGCGATTTGAAAATCCAAGTCTATCGAGCCGAGAATATTATACATATTTAGATTTATCTCCCGAACTTCAAATCGAGAGCTCTGAAAATGATTTTACGTTAATTGGTAGTAAGTACTGTCTCAAAATTAATATCTAACTATAGAATATTGATAAGGTTAGGTATGTATGTATCAGGTATAATTGTTAAATTTATATTTTATATCTAATATTAATGCACCTAAATGTAGATAATATGATATATATTTTTAATTATTATTTTATATACTTCGTTCTTTTCTGCGACTATCTTAATATTTACGTGGCTGAGCGTATGAATATTTTTATTGTAATCGAGATGTTCACAGTTTCATTTTGAGAACTTTAGAACTTTATTATAGTATTTTAAGCTAATTCTCCCAACAGTTCTAAGTTTTGTTTTAATACTAAATTGTATATCAGTGCATTATTTTAAAACAATATAATCGGGACTTGGGACAGGAGTATTGTCCCAATGTTTTCATTGGAGCGTTGGACATCAGTCCATGAACGATATTGATCAGTCACCATATTGTGTACTGTAAATTAGTCTACGGTCAATATAATTTAATTAAAAACGTTAACTTTAACCCGAGCAATGTATTTCATTTATTCATCGTTATTAAAATGTTTTTTTTGTAATTATGAATATTTTCATTAATTTCAATTCATTCATTCACTCAATTAACATCAATAAATTTAAGAAACAAACAACTAAATATGCAATGATCTAAAAACAGACGTCTTTAGGTTTTTAATTTTTCTCTCGGGAACCCGATATAATAGTGGCGACATCTATGAGTGAGTAACACGGAGTTTACGTTATTGTTATTGTGTGCTCATTTTGTCTTGAAGCGATTGCTTAATATTTGGTTGTCTTATAAATTAATAAAATTTCCTATACATTTTATGGTAAAATTTGAATCAAGCATTTTTTCGTGAATGCGATGGAGCGCATGCTATTAAATATTTTACATATTAAATATAGATACTGTTTGGGATTATTTTATTCACATTATAAAAGTGAGCCAGCACAAGTATACCTCGGTTTTTATTTAATTTTATACAGCATTGACAACAAATTTATTTTTTATTACATTTCAGTTTTGAGTAGCACGTTAAACCGAACTTTTGACGGGTTGTCTTTCACCATCATCTTCACAATGGTTAAAACGATACGAAAAAGCTCCTTAAGTTTGCTATTCAACGCTAGAGTACGCTAGTAGTGATCGCGGTACGAGTTAAGAGCTTACGCGCGGGGTGGGCGTGAGGGGGGAAGAGACTCGTCCCCACTGCCACTTCCACGAGCCAAACACAACGCACGCCAGTCGCAAAGCAACCGAGCCGCGGAGAGCTTGTGCCATATTACGCGCCGGTTTACATCACGATATTAATAATTAATAGAAACCAATAATACAGAAAAATTACAAATTGATCAGTGACAACAAACACAGACTGTTTGATATGTTTCGGATATCAACTTCGATATGTACTAAGGAATTCGTGCAGTGAAATGTTAGGAAGTTTTTCTTTAACGCTCGAGTGTACCGAGGACTTTGTTTCGGAAATGGTGATATCGACCCAGGGGGTGTGTTTATGAGACATTACAAGTGAAATGAAAAATCTGTGATAATGTACGCCATCGCAGCTGTGTTTTGTGCGCTGCTTCACGTCGGCTGGACTCTGATGCCGAACAACGCGGACAAATGCGCCCGTGCAACCGACAGAGGATTTGAATCGGCTGTCTGCAAGATCCGAACCCTTGAGAGCGAGGGAACTGCTATAGCTTCAGTATCCTCTGATACTAGCCGACTCTCCATAGAATGTAATCATCTGCTCTTCTTTGAAAGCTCTCTAAAGGCTCACTACTTTAAGCCCGTTCCAGGTCTTGTTGATTTGTCGATAAGCAACTGTAAGCTCCTTAGCGTACCAGACAACACATTCCATGGCCTAAGGAAACTTAAAAAGTTGCAACTAAGATCGAAGAACTTCGAGTGGAGCCCTACTAAGAATTTGGAGTTGTCTTTGAACGCGTTCAATGGATTATCGGAACTGCAGTCGTTGGATCTCGCTCAAAATAACATCAAATTCATTCCTTCCGGTGTGTTCTGCGTTTTGGAGAATTTAAACACACTCAACTTAACTTACAATCGAATCAAAACCGTTGGACAGATCGGCTTTGGACAAGGATGCGGTTCTAGTTTACAAAGTCTGGATCTAAGTCATAATATGATTAAAACTATATCGGATGGTTCTGAATTGTTGAAATTAAGAAGTTTGCAACATTTATATCTACAGCATAATAATATCACCGACATATCAAATGAAGCATTTAACGGGCTTATATCTATGAGAGTTTTAAACATATCCCACAACCGCTTGCACACATTGCCCGAAGGACTATTTGCGAATGCCAGAGAATTAAGAGAAATATACTTAAACGATAACAGCATTTATGAGTTGGCTCGGGGCATATTTCATCGTTTAGAACAGTTGATTGTTTTAGATATTTCGAGTAATCAACTTACGAGTAATCACATCGATGACGGCACTTTCTTGGGCTTAATCCGGTTGATCGTTCTGAATTTATCTAACAACGCACTAACAAGAGTGGACGGGAAAACGTTTAAAGACTTGTTCGTTTTACAAATACTTAATTTGAAAAACAACTCGATCGGATACATCGAAGATAACGCTTTTTTGCCACTCTACAACCTGCACACGCTCAATTTAGCCGAAAACCGTCTTCACACAATAGACGAGAATTTGTTCAACGGCTTATTTGTTCTCAGCAAATTGACCCTCAACAACAATTTACTCGTCAACATCGACCGTAAAGCATTTAAAAATTGCTCGGACTTAAAAGAATTGGACCTCAGCTCTAACCAGCTACTGGAAGTACCCGAAGCTTTGTGGGAGCTTCCGTTGTTGAAAACGCTCGATTTAGGAGAAAATCAGTTATCTAACTTCAGAAATGGCTCTTTCAAGAACTTGAACCAATTAACCGGCCTGAGGTTGATTGACAATCAAATAGGAAACTTGAGCGTCGGAATGTTTTGGGATTTGCCGAGCTTACAAGTTTTGAATATCGCAAAGAACAAAATTCTGTCAATTGAAAGAGAAACGTTTATTCGCAACACACAACTAGAAGCAATACGTCTGGACGGCAATTTTCTGTCGGACATTAACGGTGTTTTCTCAACGCTCGCGAGTCTTTTGTGGTTGAACTTATCGGAAAATCATCTTGTGTGGTTTGATTATGCGTTTGTGCCTAGTAATCTAAAGTGGTTAGACATTCATGGAAATTTCATTGAACATTTAGGCAACTATTACAAGTTGCAAGAAGAAATTCGTATAAAGACCTTAGATGTTAGTCATAATCGTATTTCGGAAATATCGCCAATGGCAATACCTAATAGTGTTGAATTACTGTTCATAAACAATAACTTTTTGAATGCAATTCATGTGAATACGTTTTTCGATAAAAAGAATTTGACGCGAGTGGATATGTATGCAAATGAAATCAATCATTTAGAATTGAATAGCTTACGTTTATCGACAGTGCCGGGAAACAAAACACTACCGGAATTTTATATTGGCGGTAATCCTTTTCAGTGTGACTGTACTATGGAGTGGCTGCCAATTATAAATAATATGACCGCTATGAGACAATATCCGCGAGTGATGGACTTAGAAAATGTTTTGTGTAAGATGACAAATACACGTAGTGGAACGCATGTGCCCTTAACTAACCTTAAGACGACAGACTTTCTTTGTAAGTATGAGACTCATTGTTTTGCTATCTGTCACTGCTGCGACTATGATGCGTGTGACTGTGAAATGACCTGCCCTCACAATTGCACCTGCTACCACGATCCATTGTGGAACACAAATGTTGTCGATTGTTCGGGGCAATCTTCAATGGAAATACCACAGAAAATACCCATGGATGCAACAGAAGTGTTTTTAGATGGCAATAATATTCGGGAATTGCAGAATCACGTGTTTATCGGAAGACAGAAGATGAGAACACTGTATGTTAATAATAGTAACGTAGATAGCATTCAAAATAGAACTTTCTCTGGTTTGAATTCGTTACAAATACTGCACTTGGGTAACAATAAACTCAAAGAATTAAAAGGATACGAATTCCAACAGTTGAATAACCTAAAAGAACTATTCTTACAAAACAATCTAATCAGTCATATCGCAAACATATCATTTTTATCTCTTAAGTCCCTAGAGTTGTTACGCCTTGACGGCAATAGACTCGTAGACTTCGGAGTATGGAGCTTTAGTAACAATATAAACTTGAAGGCATTATCATTAGGAAATAATTTGTGGTCCTGCAAATGTCGCTACCTGCAAGAGCTAACTGCGTTTTTGGCGGAGAATGCGCAAAAAATTATTGACATTACGGACGTGTGGTGTTGGAATGGCGACGCGAAACCGCCGCAGAAAAAAGAACTCAACTTAAATGGCACTGCCTGCAGCGATTATTACGCCGATAATTCAGTCATTGGAAACATGTTGGTCTCAAACTATGTTCCCATGATGGTTTCAACTCTAACCGGGTTCATGTTAATTTTACTGGCTCTGGTCCTGCTGTTTCTTTTTAGAGATTCACTGAGAGTGTGGCTGTATACAAATTGCGGCATTAGAGTGTTTTCGTTACCCGGAACTTTTGAGGAGAATCAAAAATTATACGACGCCTACGTTTGCTATAGCCCAAAAGACGAAGAGTCTGTCGTGCAGTCGTTAGTGAATGAGCTAGAAAACGGGAATCCATCGTACCATCTTTGCCTTCATTACCGAGACATTCCACATCACGGCGCTCAGTACATGCAATGCGCGCCGCCAGACGTCGAGACCGCGGAAGCATCGAAACGAATAATCATCGTCCTAACGAGAAATTTCATGCAAACCGAGTGGTCCCGATACGAATTCCGACAAGGTCTGCACGAAGCATTAAAAGGGTGTATTTATAAACTCGTTCTAATAGAAGAGTGTTCTGTGGTGGCGGACGCAATGTGCGACCCCGATTTACGACCCTACCTCAAGACGGGATCGCGGCTGAGGTGGGGACAGAAAGGGTTCTGGGAGCGTCTCAGGTATATAATGCCCGATTCGACGCATTCAAGCCATAAATCGCGATCTCATAGTTATAGAAGAAGTATTAACACGTATACATTAGATTCGTCTGTGCCTAACGGAGGGAATCGCACGATGGCTTTTCCTGATAAGTCGCCTGTGTTGGGAGTTGCGAATCAGGGGGCTAGTGCGCCACCGGAATACGTCACAGAGGTCCGACAGTCACCTTCTGTTGTTAGACAAACCCAGGGCGTCGCTTACGGGCCGGACGGCAGGCCGATCTCAGATCACATATATTCCTCGATAGATTCTGACTATTCATCCTTGGAACATGGTATGGCCCCAGGCAGGCGGCGAGACATCCGCCAGTGGCCCCCGCCCCCGCCTCTCGTCGACACGGGCAATGCCGTGCAAGCCTACCTAGTCTAAACGGGCCGTCGGCCACCTTCCAGTCAAAACTGTAAATACTGTAGATTTTTGTTTTTAGAATGCTGTAAATATTGTA
The DNA here is from genome assembly GCF_003987935.1 of Bombyx mandarina. Next base: position 1,444,602 of record NW_021011564.1, read on the forward strand.
ATTATTAGACAATAAGTGCTATACCAAATCTATGAAAGTGATCATTAATTGCCCGTTCGTTATCCTGTGTATAGTTTCGTAAATTTTAAAGACTGCTGTAGCATATTGTAATTGTAAATAGCGAAAACAAGTGATCGTACTATATTATTGTCAGAAATATGGCGTTATTTATACATGTAAATTAAAAATGTGAATGAATTTCTAATTCGATCTTTTATTTCTCCAGCAAACCCCTGAACTACACAAAAGTAGTATATTTTAAAATGGTTTCGTAGCTATATCCGTTTTATCATTTGACGGTGAAAAACAATTGTTTTCTTTTAAAATCGCTTTGACAGTTCTTTAAGGTTTATGGCAATACAATAAAACGCCACAATGAATTTTAAAACCCCAATATTTGCCGAAACAATCCAACCCACTGATTCACATTACATTACATATTAACGAGTTCGCTTAAAATTAATTTCATCAACTCATTCAAACATATTTCAATCATGAAAGTGCAAAGGCAAACGAAATTTACATATTTATGAATTCTGGTCTCAGTAAAGACAAATAAAAATAAATGTTCGGTCCTTAAAAATACAGTGCACTTTTCTATGATGAAATGACCGAAATTTATTGAATGACGCCATAGTACGTATTACGAGTAAAACTGCTTCTTTCGATCGGATTTATAGTTTTATTGGCAATCAAAAATAATTTGGCTAGTGGCTCCGTTTTAATTTGATTCTTTTCAATTAATTAAAAATAATCATTATTGAATCTTGGTTCTTTGCAATGTAAATGCTGTTGAGTTTTTGTCTCAGTGATATTTTGTTCCATAAATGAAAACATAAACTTTGAAAGAGAAAGGACAAAGTAATGGATCATAAACAATTCATACTGCTGATTTCACTCGCCTTTTGAATGAATAAGATGGAACTGTGAGCGGCAGCTACTAAACAAATTGAGGTTTTAGAACAAATGTGAAGTGCTCGTTGATTTGACCGTAAATCTATCTCTGTATATTTTCCAGAATTAAAAGTAAAAACGAAAAAGTACTAACTGTAGGGATTTTTGTTGCGCGAAAACATACAAGTTTTACGGTTTTATCAATAAAAAATTCCTTAGCATTTTTAAGTAAATTAGTTTCAAATAATTAATAACCATTTTGGGTTGCAGCTTTACGTGAATTTATTATAACTACCTGTCGCCTAGTAGTCAAAATTCGACCATAATTCGTTTAAGTTATTAGTTTGAACATTATTAGGTTCTATTGTCAAAGACTTATACTTCTATAATCACAGACTTCGCCAAGGCTACACTATAGACAAATAATATTAAAGACAAACAATATTAATCTATTCTCAATTAGACCACAGACTTTATTAATCTATTCTGAATTTGACCACAGACTTAACAATAAACAAGAGTGCGTGTGTGTGTAATGTTTTTTATACAAATTGATTAAATATATTTTTTATGTATAATTTTAAAAAAATATTAGCATTCTGCATACCATCTCTATATTCTCTATAAGTGTTTCATACTTCTCCGTCCACGCGATTTTCGTAAAAGGGGTCCACAATATAGATACTGAGATTATGAAATCATCTGAAACTCTACTAGCGTTTTTCTTGGATTTCATCTACAAAAGCAGGTATCGATACAAAAATAAATTAATACAATTTAATATTTTATCATATAGAGAGTTTATTTATTTAACACAAAGTTAGCGTTCGATTATAAAATTATTTTTCATTGCTCACTACCATATTTGAAATCAAATAAATCTACTGGTAGTTCAATATTTCCTACTTAACTCACTTTGTAATTCGTTTTGGGTTAAGACATCTTAAAAACAACACAGATGGCCCAAAGCCTGGATACCGCAGTTCCGTAATACGTGAGGTTATAATAGAGATTAACTTATTTTATTTTATTTAAAAGCAGACGAACACGAAGCTCCATTAATGGCCGTCAGCAATACCGAGAGCCTTAGCCGATTTGCTTCCTTTCTCTGACCTTTGCGCTGCTGGTGCGTAGTTCTATCGCTCAATAAAGATGACAGAATCAGCTTAGACAATTTCTGAAATGCCAGATAAAAACTCAACTAAACAAGCCACCGCCTAATTATTCCGCAAGCTATTACATTCCGGTTCGAAGGAATGAAACTCATTCGACTCTTTAGTTCAAGATGGGCAGCAACTAACAAAATAATACACGAGTTCTTTAAGTGAAATATATCTGGCATTAAAAACAATTGAGTACGGACCGGGTTGGATTATAAATTTAAGATTCCACAGTTAATATAAATAAATATTGTCCCACAAAAACTACTAGGTCACGGGTTGATTGAATAAAACAAATTGCCAGGTCAAGAGCCTTTTAATTTCCGCATCGCATGCTAAACACAAATGAGCATCATCTCTTTAATCTCTTTGATTACGTCTATTAGGAATAATTCCACTGACAAGAACCAGTCTAGAGTATATGGTTATGGTATCAAAGGACTGTGTAGAAACGAATTCTTAGATAAACAATTTTGAATGACATTATAATGATAGCAATATTAAGCGACGAATTGAAATAATCTAGAAGTTACAGTAAAATCATTATACTTCTGTACATGTTTATTGTATAATTTTTTTTAACTTCACTTTCCTAATCTAAGCTGACAGCTTCATTATTTTATAGTCAGTTATAGAAAAGCAGAAGCAAAAGTTACAAAACTCAAATACAACCATAAAATCCTCGAAAAATCTCACAAAGCATAGCTAATTAAAAATTATAACATACGATGTTAGAACCCTGTCATCATACAACCGACAACGAGTATTAGATCTAGAAGAATGTTTAAAAAAAAAAAACTATGATATCATGGAACTTTCGGAAGTTAGACGACAGGGTAACAAAATAGAAGAACACAACATTTTTATATTTTGCTACATTGGAACTTCACCCGGAATATCTGGGGTTTGATTCTTAATACACGTCTTTGGAGAAGGCCTTTACCCAAACCGGGATTTCTTGTTAAGTTATAAATATTTTAATACACGTATTTATATTACTAACATAATTTAAGCTAACTTGCTAATAAAAGTTGTTGTTTAATGTAATATTATAATCCACCTAAAATTGTAAAACAAGAAATAAAAAGGCTTATTATTATTATTATGTATTAAACACTGCCACGCCTGGGAAGACGGCAGGACACACTCCGGCGAGGTGGGCAACAATCGGCCAATAATAATATATTATTATTATTATAGAAAAGCAGTTGGTACGTTTAGTACTTGTTTCCTTTGAAACCCGTGTTATTCAACATAACGAGACGCTGTTGATGATCACGAAATTCTCATTCCTTGACGCAATCTATTTCTATCATTGCTTAGTTTATTGTCGTTTATGTCTCTTGATGGTCGTCCTTCGATGACAACAATTCAAGGCGAATGTATTATTTACTGTCTTGTTATTTCTATTAATTACATTAGGCCTCACGCTTTAGTTAACTTGCTGGTTGATTGCCTACCTAAAAAGGTTTTTTTTTTTTTTTAGAAAAAAAATCCAAGTATGTAATTAAAAAGGAAAGATATAGAACATAGGAATTGGATCTAAGAAAAAGTAAAATAACTAAAGTAAATACGAGGTATCGCGAATTTATAGCAAATCATCAATATAGCAATATATCATTTGCCTAGGAATGATAAATAATTCAAAGGAAGCCTTAAATAAAATGGCGTCATCTATTCGCTTAAGTTCTAATTAAATTCAAAAAAGCGTATTCGACGATCTCTAATTCTGTATTATGAAATCATCCGTCAACAAATAAAGTTTTTTCTATACAGTCTGCTGTCTGACACCGGATGTGACATCCGTCGAGACGCGTGACCGGTGTAGCCGCAGCTTGAACCAAATCTATGAAGCGTATCTCGTTTTTAACTCTAAGAATACTAGAGATAATGTTCCATTGAAGTTATTTACTCAAAAAATATCACACATTTTAACTGTGGGCTTTTGTAGTTTCACACTTACTAGTTGTTTTTCTTCTTACGTATTTGCTGGTAGCGTCTAAAGAGCTATTACAGCTGCGCGCGGGCTGGTAGGTGGGCTCACGGGCTCAACCTAAATTAGATAACATTATTAGCAAGAGCAGTGCTTCGGAATCGCGACCCACTGAAAAGATCCGGCGAAAACTCAGTGGGTTCTACATTGTTTCTATATAGCGAAACGTAGTAGTTTTGCATTGAGAGCAAGCAATTTAAGGTATTCAACTCAAGTACACTTGCAATATAGATTATACAGACTATCCAAAAACATAATTTTTGGATACATAAAATTTTGATGTTGAGATAGCCTGTATGTCAGAGAAGTTTAAATTACAATTAACGCACCATGTCTATTTAAAATAAGTTGTAGTAATATTATTTTATAATTAACAATTTTAAAGAAAATAATGCAGCTAAAGCTGATTTGTTGTGACCGATATATTTAATTTTATTACATACTAGATGACCCGGCAGACTTCGTAGTGCCTAAATCGATAAATAAAGATTTAAACTTTTGTATAAAATAAACTTAAAACAAACAAAAGGAATCAGTCCGACGGGGGACACATCATGGGGAAAAACAAAATTGTTATTTTTATTTAATACCAAGCATTTTCATATTTATCTACATTTTAAACCTTCTCTGGACTTCCACAAATAATTCAAGACCAAAATTAGCTAAATCGGTCCTGCCGTTCTCGAGTTTTAGCGAGACTAACGAACAGCAATTCATTTTTATATATATAGGTATATAGATAGATAAATTAAACAAATAACACATTAATGTAATGTCAATAATGTGTTTGTTTTCGTATTGTATGAGAAAGTATACAAAGAGAAAATGCCTATAATCGAAACATAGGGCTATATGCTTGGCACTTAGACCGAACTATTAGATTTGAATGTTTAATGCTCTATTAGATCACCAGCCGTGATTCGACTGTCAATGGGCGTGTTGTTTGATCGTAACAGTATTCGGCTACCGTGTAAGTTATATTGTTGCTCGTTCCATTGAATTGTTTTGTCGGTTTTGAATTCGGACGTAAAGATATTTCTAATGGACTTTTCATTAATCGACCTATTAGTGACGATGGTAAATTATCAGGGGACCGATTCAATTAAAAGTGCTTACTAAGTGCTGTGAAGCTTAAAATACATTTCATTGCCTTATCTTAATATATATAATTCCTCTGTCTGTGTGTGTGCGTGTTAGTGGATTCCCCCTAAGCGGCTGGACTGATTTTGGATGTTTTTTTTTGTGTGTGTTCCAGCGAATCGGAGAATGATTTAGATTCACAATTCGACGTCCAGATTGTTACAAATTATTTAAAAAAAAACCTTTTTTTTTTATAAGACTTTATTTATTGCCTCTGTAGGCAGATGAGAATACGGCCTACATGATGGAGGGTGGTTACCGTCGCTCAAGGACGTCAGCAATGTCATTGTCAGGGGTAGAGTCAAGCTGCTGCCTACCGTTTAATACTCTCCACAAGCCTCATTTGAAAAAGGACATGTCATAGCGGTCGGGAAACGCACTGTGGATGACCGCAGTGGCTCCAGGTAGAATGGACGAACTCTACTTCGGAGGCGGGCGGTGAGATAGTAATAACGAGATGATGGTGTCATCTCAAGCAATTCCTTAGAGCACTACCCACACACATGCGTACAGGACAACGTCTGTCTGATCCACTAGTATCTACATAAAAGAAATCTTATACTGCGGTTTGTAGGTTAGAGAGAAAGAAAGAGAGAGAGAGAGTATTCTTCATTGTGCACCAATAAATAAATAAACAATGCGATACATTAAATACAAAAAAGTAATACAATTGGCGGTCTTATCGTTGAAAGCGATCACTTCCAGACAACCATCAGGTGGACAAGAATCATTTGGGAATTTATTAACAATCACACGGTTCCTCTCGTATTTATTTGGTAACTTGTTAAGTATACAGAGTTGCGTAGCCACTGCCTCTTTCTTCGACGGAGCATATTTAAGTAGTTGTTATTAGAGCCAACATATACAACAATGTTAACGCTGCCACCCGTTTTAAAAATTAGTTCGAATTAATTGTATTCTCTAATGGCCATTAGACTTCGAACTAGAACATATACTACTTCTCGGCACATACGCGAATATCAATTTACATCACATTCTAAAAAAATATGAAAGACAATCAGAAAACCTCACAAGCCACCGAGCATTTTCTAAGTCTTTTAGACAGTGATATATCAATCGTATTAAATTTGAATTTGAATTTAAACTCAGCTATTTTTTAGGTCGTAATTCCAAAATCTAAATGACTTACAGCTGATTCAATCGTTAAAATATTGATACTCATAAAATATCTAGTTTTGAGGTTGAATTTAAAAAAAAACGTCATTACTAAAAGCAATCAAATATCAACTTTAAGTCGTTCTAATAAGGATTTCGTTGTTACCTTGTTTTCTTCCGTTGAACGAAAAAAGAAATGTAATAAAATAAATCTATAAACATTCGATCAAAGTTAATTGAATTGTTTTATGAGAATTAAGCTCTACAAAAATCCTAATTCAGAATGCCCGTGAAATACCTATTTCTGTTTCATCTTAATCTCTTTAGTAACTACCCGATAGCAATTAGTTTGCGAAATTAATAGATCGTAACATTAATTGATAGTGAATAGTAAATTTTGTAATTCTCTTGATTGGGATTGAAACATTTTAAATTTTCGTTTCACAGTTAATTTTTGATCTCAGATTAGTCGATTTTTTATGAGATTCTTATTTTTTTTTAGTCGTATTTTGCATACTGTAGTGGCACACTGTAGTGGCAATTTACTGGTAGTAGGACCTCTTGTGAGTACCCGCGGGTAGGTACCACCGCCCTGCCTATTTCTGCCGCGAAGCAGTTATTCGTTTCGGTTTGAAGGGTGGGGCAGCCGTTGTAACTATACTGAGATCTTAGAACTTATGTCTCAAGGTAGGTGGTGCATTTACGTTGTAGATGTCCATGGGCTACAGTAACCACTTAACGCCAGGTGTGCTGTGAGCTCATCTACCCATCTAAGCCACAAAAAAAAAATTTAAAAAATTTGGGCGAGAGTATTCATGTTTTTTGTCTTTAGATTCAGGTAGTATCTCCTTGATATTAAGCAGTTTCTAGAACAGTGGGCGTTACTATCCATTTACATTCGTATAATAATGGTCACACTTTGACCACAGCTAGATTTCGTGTTTAGAATGTCGTACTCGGTCTTTCCATACAAAATACTACCCTTACATTTTTGTACCTATGTTGTATTGGTAGAAATTTAAATTTTCAAGCTCTAACTAAATTTTGATTATATTATTAAAAAAAACATTATGTTCAAGACGCTGACAACTAATGTTGTGACTGCAAGAATCGTTTGATTATTAAAATACTGATACTATCAATAGTAAATATATGATATATGAGCCCGTTAAAAAAAAACTGAAGAACGTATACAAATATTATGATTAGGCCGAACACAAATAAATACTCCGCTACATTAGACTTACCTTCTTATATCCCGAGACTCAAAATGCATATACATAGTTGAAATTGAATATGCAATTTCGAAAAGGGCACATCTCTGAAAATGTAAAATGTTCAGGAAATGAAAAAAACTGATTATTTTCTAAAGCAGTGTAAAATTTAAAATATTAACTTTTGAGATATATTTTAGTGTTAATTAGCAATTTGACAATTACTGGAATCATTATAAAGTGGGTGTAGGGTAAGCCTCAAAACTATACATGTATATGAAAAAACGTATTTGACAAAATATGCGACATGTGTCCTTTTCGAAATTGCATATTCAATTATATATCTATATTTTTAGCTTCCTTCAAAACAACATTTCAACTTGGCTTTTTCTAGTATGAAATGTTGATCGCCGTCTTCGTGTATGACGTCATAAGTGGGTTGAAATAGACTTGTTACATTGAATACCGCTATCTTTAGATGTTCTATGGATTAGTTATTTATGTAGTATTTAAAAAACACAATATTTTTTTCCATCGTTCTATAGGAAACCAGAGCAAAGTCAAGCTCAATCTAAAGTAGTTTTGTTTATTCGCTGTACGCTTTTAAATAAAACTATTTCGTACGTACCATACGGAATTAACCTCACATGTCTTTCTTCAAAATGAGGTTAAGTTCTCAGCGTAGTGGTTCTAATGATATCGATCAACATAGATCACCGATAAGGCTATGATATTATACGTCGTACGTATTTCGAAATATTGTGTGTATATATAAAGTGTAGATACATTAAAACATTTATCTAAGCATCGAATCCTTTAAAATACTATTTGATTTGATATAGGAGTAAGATATTAACAAAAAACTAGAGGTCCCGCGGTAGTCGAAATTTGAATATAATTAATTAGAATTGTAAGTTTGTACACTATTATGATTGTATTTTATATTTCTATAATCACAAATTTCGCCAAGGCTACACTATAAAAAATATTAATAAAGACAAACAATATTTAATCTTTTCTCAGTTTGACCACAGACGTCAAGAACAAAAGTTTGACAATAAGTTGTATACATGCGTGTGTGCGTCAAATACATGGTATGTAGTGTGTGTAATATTTTCTTTATTGATTTAATGTATCTTTTATGCATTATTTTAAAAAAATATTAGCCTTGTGCACTTCTTCTCTATATTCTCTATAAGTGTGGAAAATTTCATACTCCTCCGTCCGCGCAATTTTCGCAAAAAGGGATACAAAGTTTTTGCTTCACGTATTAATTAATATATAGATATGAATTCAATGTGTGTGGTCTGTAAAAAAATAAAATGAACGTCTTTGTGACGTTTTGCTTCGAGTCGAAAGGTTTTAAATTTGGAATGACAGCATAATGACCGGCAATAATTGCGCTTGTTCAACAATAATTAGTGGTAATAGAAAGAATTATTTCGACTTTATATCAGCGAGACATGAGTCTGGTTGAATTATGAGCTGAAACGATAATGTTTTCGTGGCTATTAAAGTACTTTAGATATGTCAGGTTTTTATTTATTTATTTATATTATATTGGCGGATAAAAGTGAAGATAAACGACTCAGTGAACCCAATGGTGTAAAATGAGTAGGTACCTACTGGAGCTGATTTTTTTGTATTATGTTTCCGAACAATGTAATTGTAGTTTTTTGTATGGAAGATCCAAGTACTAAATTCTAAACACGAAATCTAGCTGTGGTCCAAGTGTGACCATTATTATACGAATGTAAATGCATAGTAACGCCCACTGTTCTAGAAACTGCTTAATATCAAGGAGATACTACCTGAATCTAAAGACAAAAAACAAGAATACTCTTGGCCACCCATCTTGAGATATAACTTCTAAGGTCTCAGTTACAGCGCAACGGCTGCCCCACCCTTCAAACCGAAACGCATTACTGCTTTACAGCAGAAATAGGCAGGGTGGTAGTACCGACCCGTGCTGACTCACAAGAGGTCCTACCACCAGTAATTACGAAAATTATAATTTTGCGGGTTTGATTTTTATTACAGGATTATTCCTTCACCGTGGAAGTCAATCGTGAACATTTGTGAAGAACGTATTTCATTAGAAAAATTGGTACCCGCCTGCGGGATTCGAACACCGGTGCATCGCTCATCACGGATACACCGGACGTCTTATCCTTTAGGCCACGTTGGCGCATTTACGTTGCAGATGTCTATAGGCTCCAGTAACCACTTAACACCAGGTTGGCTTTGAGCTCGTCCAATCATCTAAGTAATTAAAAAAAAAAAAAATGTAGGCTGAAAACAGGCGATTTCGTCCTGTCAATAGGCAGGATGGAATAGTTGAGTCGTTGTTCATGGAGTACTGGGTGTGTATAATAGCCACTTAATATCCGAGAAAATGTGAGCTAATCTATCAATTTAGAACATTAAAAATAGAAATGCCTTATTTGCAACTAATGCTATTTGAGCAAACACTGTGTTGCGAGTATCATCAATATTGTACTTTTGCCACTAATGATACTATAAGTATTTTCATTATGTTACACTAATGACAATCTAACAACATTGACTTGTGTGTCATTTCATTCACTAATCCCCATTCACACATATTCATGATTCATTACATGCTTTCTCTTTACGATTTATGAAATTCAAACCGTACATTATAAATACGTTACTGTATGTATGCATGTATGTTACGCTCCAGTAGGACCGTTCACATCTGACGATACTTTCACTGTGTTTCGAAAATTTCGTTTCGTTTTTTGACAGTGATATAGTGTGCAAAAACGTGGATGTGAATTATTGATAGGTGATAAATTCACGATTTTAGTCAAAAACAATGATGGGGGAGGAAACGCAATGAGGTCGGATTTGTTAGACAGTCTTCGATCATCATGTCTATAGACATGTCAGTAGTTTTGTATATTGAAAAACGGTATTGTTAATTTGGGAATTACATACCCGATCCTGTAGTCGACTTCACCCAAAACACGTGCTTTTAAGTACCACAAGCACCGGTTACCGTCCTTAACGAACCCGTCACTTGCGACGAAGGGCTTGACGAGCGAATTATACCATAGACACAGCCCACTGACTTTCTCGCCGGATCTTCTCAGTGGGTCGCGTTTCCGATCCGGTGGTAGATTCTACGAAGCACTGCTCTTGCTAGGGCCAGTGTTAGCAACACTCCGGTTTGAGCCCCGTGAGCTCACCTACATGTTAGGGCGAAGCTGAAATAGCCTCTCAAGGCTAGGTCTAAAAAAAAGAAGTAAATTTAGACTTGAACGCGATCGATACGGTTTTATGTTTTACCATAAATTAAAGTATTATAATATGTATATTAGGTAGGTTAAAGATTCCATATCACAGATGTAAGGTACGACTTTATCGCACTGTTTTTGCCACAAACAGGCATATGCGCCACCTAAAAAACTAGTGCATCTAGATACCGTAGGTACGTAAAATATATCTAGCAACGTCGCAGCCGAATTAATTTTGATCTGACCGTGGGAAAAAAGAAAGTCAGGTTATAAAAGTGAAAATTCTATTGAGACTTTTACATGATGTCAAAAATTGAACGCTATTCGTTTTGCGTCACTTAATATCATGTGAACGGTGGTTCAACTGCATATCCATTTAAATAGAAAAAAAAAAACTGCTCAGCCAGTATCAGAATTATTTAAATAAATAAAAAGATAACTGCTAAGCCAGTATAAGAATTAGAGAATCTTCAAGCAAGTAAGTAAAAAGTGATTGTTTCCAGAGAAACGTATATTTTTGACAATTTCACGTTCGTGGCGGTAAATTCTACAACGCATTGCTAATTCACCACACTTTCCAATAAATCTATACTTCGACTGTGACGAAATTAAATATAGTCACGAACTACCTGCCTCATGTTCGGGTTTCGAAACAGAATCATTAAAACAACAGTTACATTTTGCATCGGTACATTCAAGTTGAGTTTGCTTGAGGCTTTTGAAGGATAACATTTCTATTCCTTTTTTTTCTTGGAACGAAGTCCCTTATGGGACGATGCGGAGGGGTATACTCTAACCAGGAAAAAACGTCCGTAACGTAAGATTTTTATTAGTAATGCACACAGTGTACGACTTAACTTTGTAATAACGTACAAAAAATAACATATTTTTTTATTATATATTTTTTATAAATCATTGTGAATAAAATAAAGTTGATAACATGGTAAAGTAGTTTTTATTTTTATTTTTGTCAATAAAAAAAACGTAATAAAATAGGTATACCCGAATAATTATTTACTTTATACCTCGAATAGAACATAAAATCAATATTTTTATAATAAGGAACTTCATTCCTATCCGGTCTCCCACGACACCACACATCTTTTTTTTTAAGGATCGCTTGGGCGTCCTCGCGAGGATCGGCGTCGTTGGTCGTCGACGATCGCTTCGACGACCCGTAGGTTGGTCATCTTCGGGGTAGCGCCGGTAGTCTGGTTGTAATGTTCACCGCGGGAATACCCCTGCTCTGCATGATTTTGACCCCGAGCGGAGATCGGTTTCGCAATCAAAGATTGTTTTTATTTGGGTGATAATTGGCTGTACACCAATGGATTCCATTGAGTTTCTCGCCGGATCCTCTAAGTGGGTCACGTTTCCGATCCGGTGGTAAATTCTGCGAAGCACTGCCCTTGCTAGTGCCAGTGTTAGCAACACCTTCGGTTTGAGCCCCGTGACCTCAGCTCAGCTCAAACTAAGAGAAAAAAAAGAATTTGTAAATACATACGTGTAAGCGTTCTGTGTATTTCTGCTCTGAAACAGCCACTAATACGATTTTACTAGATATCAGTATTCACTTTTTTTGTATGTATTTATAGGTCCCGTGAGTTACTTAAAACAAAATAGGATATGAGAGAAATTCATATAAAAAAAAAGCCTTATAAATTACATTTTTCAAATTATCGATACACGGCGGCTCGATGTGTTTTTGCAAGGCATGCACAGTTAAATAATTTAAATATAGTTTACTATGTACCTATTTAAAAATCCCTGTAGGCCATATGTTTCCAAGCAAACGACGCTCTTTAATATATCAGTCATCGAAGAAATACTTACAGCTATAGTAAGTATAAGCTATAGAAAGTATTTTAGTTAAAACGCTTTTTTTTTATTGCTTAGATGGGTGGACGAGCTTACAGTCCACCTGGTGTTAAGTGGTTACTGGAGCCCATAGACATCTACAATGTAAATGCGCCACCCACCTTGAGACATAAGTTCTAAAGTCTCAGTATAGTTACAACGGCTACCCCACCCTTCAAACCGAAACGCATTACTGCTTCACGGCAGAAATAGGCGGGGTGGTGGTACCTATCCGTGCGGACTCACAAGAGTTCCTACCACCTAATGATAACTTAGTAGTTTTATTAAACCACTTAATAGCTGTATTCAATTAAATTAATTCGAAAATGAAGTTTGAATTTTGACGCGTTGAAAGCAATGGAGGGAGACTGAAACGCAACGAATATTCAAACAAATATGATATACTTTAATAACCCATTGTGTCGGAACTGTTGAAGCGTGATTTTAATTTATCTTTTATCGCATCATATAAAATGATTACCATTCGCCGGCTTACGGGTACAAAGGGCTCATTGGACCGTGAAATACGTAGGTATATTTTTTGGAAGGTTTTGAAGTTCACAAACTACGGTATTGGTATAGCTTTGGCGTCAATTAGCAAGTGTATGTCTACCCGTAAACATATTATTACGAGGCTTGTGGAGAGTGCTTAACGGTAGGCAGCGGCTTGGCTCTGCCCGTGGAATTGCTGAAGTCCATGGGCGACGGTAACCACTTACCATCAGGTCTACACGGGTAAAAAAAAATTAACATTTATTATTATTAACATTTGCAGAAAATTAAATAGTTACCTTCAAAAGACATAGTTCAAGACTCAACAGAATTGAACAAAGATTAACCCACTCTTCAGACCTGAACGCACTACTGTTTCGTGGCACAGATAGATATGATGATAGTAAATAGCTACCCATGCGAGCATAAAGCACGCCCCAGAATACAAAATGAACATAAAAATAAATAATAGTTTAAGAAAACTAACAAAATACGCTTTTATAGAAAATCCAACTAAAAATAGAAAATAAATTTTAATAAATTTGAATTAAAAATAGGTTAGTGTAAGAAAAAATGATTTTATTGTATTGTAAGCTATTATTTATTTTTTAATATTGAATTGTCATCGGTTCTTAATAAGTATACCAAATTTGAGTTAATCCGACGTTTTGAAGGGGGTCAAAATCATGTTCAAAGATCCCGTTAAATACTAACATATAATAATATACATACGTCTGAAGCTAATAAAACCGTATTAATAAACATCACTCTAATTATATATTTATCTATTATTTATCTATTGTTCGTCACTATGTACATCCTTAACTATTTCTTAATCACGCATATTTTTACTCTAGTCAAAAAACAAATGACCATAAAATAGTCCCGAAACAGATAAAGAGAAAGTTCCGTTCAAATATTTCGAACACGGAGAACATCTTATTTAAAAGTTAAATGCAACGTGAGTGAATAAAGCAAAATGAGCCATAGAATGTTGACTTGCCCGTTTCTAAGACAAAGGACTTTGCTTGCTACCGACAGAGAAATGAGGGATGTTGTAAAACTTCCAACTTTATTGCGACGGTATAACACATAACATTTCTTTTTTTTCTTCGTATTGACTGAATTTTTAGGGGACAATGGTAAACATGGCTTCTGTTTCGTAATGAGCCGACGACAAAAGATTTGAGGACTATGACGTTTATTGTTCTGTGTCCTGTTTTTATTGAGTCGTAAAGCTGTTTTAGTTTTTGAAAGACGTAACGTTTATAGGAAGTTCGAATTCCTGTACGGGATAGTTTATTTTTGGTCCAAATAATTGTTTATTATAATTTTTGGTATCGTCATCTTCTTTACACCCGTTAAATTTGAATAACCACCCGTTTCTTTAAAATAAAGTGTTTATTGAAAAATCAACATAATTAGCGTGGGTTCTAATATGTTTTTTTTAAATACATAAATGTTAAATGTACAGATCTAAATAATCTCCTATCTAAATGACGATCAAATAAAATACTTTAAAACAGATAAAAACAATTAAATGTTAACAGCGAACGGATCAACTTGAAGTTTATACTTCCCAGTAAAAACTTACAATACTTCTAGCATCATTAATTTATATTGATAACTGTTGATATGAATTAACGTAATAGGTTCGAGGTTTCTCGAATATTTCAAAAGTATTTCGCATACATCAAAGCGGCCGGTGCTAAGACACAAAAAAGCTAAAAAGGGTTATAGTTTATTACTTTTTTTTTTGTAAGCTGTCGGCATTACATATGGGAATTCAGCAGACCATAGCAGTCGCTCTGCACAATTTAATACTGGTTATGCAGTATTTTATACATGCTGGAGTTAATTAAGGATATTCGAATGGTCACTTTTTAGGTAGCAAATTCAATTTGGTTTTATCGCCCATCGCGTTTTATCTATGTGTTTAGTGTTATTGCATTCGCTTTGATCACATACATGTTAATGAACTTCGGATAATAGATAAGGAGTTGAGCCAAATTAATAATAACGATGGTATATCATGATAACTTAACACTGAGTTTGGTGTCGGAAATTTAATATTTTTCGAATGCTTAGATATTGTGCCAGTGAAGATTTATTTAGAATTATTTTAAGCCTCAAATGAGTGACGTAACACTGTCCTGGAATATCGCGTTTTATATAGTAAACGTAAAAAATGTTTGAGTTTGTAATACAAGAAAAAATGTGTGCGTGTACTAGTGTACACACGTAAGAAGTGAAACTTGTTTATGGCCTTATTTTTCGAAAAATGATCTACATGCAACTTTCTAGAAATTGGTTAAATAAAGTTAAATTAGATAAAGTTTAAACAAAAGGATTTTATTATCATAGACATGAATACAAAAAAGTTAAATTAGATAAAGTTTAAACAAAAGGATTTTATTATCATAGACATGAATACAAAACAGATGGCGCGTAACGGAAAAAAGTGACGCGTAACCGAAAAATGTGACGGTAATTTTTTTTCCAACGCCGATAAGGAAGTTTCACTTCAAAAATAGATTTTCTTATTGTCCTCGTAGGTATTTTTTTTATTGCCCTCGTAGGCAGACGAGCATACGGCACACCTGATGGTGAGTGGTTGCCGTCGCCCATGGACTTCAGCAATGCCGTAGACGACGAGCATACGACCCACTTGATCGTAAGCTTTTACCGTCGCTTATGGACATCAGGATGGATGAACTTAACTCTCTACTCCTTGCGGACTGGAAAAATCCTTATTTAAGCTAAACCGGTGCAAGCGGAATAGAGAGATCTTGCTCTCGCAAACAATAGTAGTGATCTCATTTATTAGATACAGTAGCGTTTTTGGTGACGTAGAGAGAACAATTACACTACAACTATAAACAATATTAAGATATATAGGACAACGCGGAGGCGAACTAGACGAGCACGTGTTTGAGTCAATTCCAGAGCTAGTTATTTGAAAAGTTTCGGAGCCAATTGTGTCCCTATCGTAAATCATTGTACTACTGTTGCTACTGAACTTCAGCCGGTTTTATGTTTCTTTTGTTTAAAACTTTATTGGGTCGGTCCGTACCGAAAACTAATTTATTCAAGGACTGAAACGATCGTGCGCTCGGAACTTATACTTCCGAAGCGATTTCCTTTTTACGACAACCTTTTTTTTTTTTCTGGTACAAACGTACCCGATTTTGATTCTTTGTTAATTTTGTTCGGGGAATCGTAATTATTTGAGTGAACGACAATTTCGGGTGTGCTGAAGAAAATAATCTGTTTACCGTTTTATTTTGGTTACCTAATACGTGTTCGCGAATGATTTTCACGATGAGGCAACAACACGTTGTGTAGGTAGAGGTAACAACGAATTGAAGACGCAATACTCTGTACTTTTACTATAGACCTACTTACTGGTACATTTTTTGAATTCGTATTGATAGGGAAGATTACGTTGCCTATTCCTGCTACGAAACATATTGTTATCAATTTTAAAGCAGTCGCTAGGCAGTAAATGTAAGATTCTGATCTTAAGTTCTGCGGTGGTATTTATGTTGTGTTTGAGCTTTGTATAAGATGGTTGCATCTGTGTATGAAAAACTACAACTGATTCAACAAAGCTGACGTAAATAACAGCCGTGTCTATGAGAATTTGAATACTGTATTCACCTTAAGACAGAGGAACACAATTTAAAAGTTCGTATTTAAAATGAAATATATCAGTTGTGCCGTTTTCGCTCCCGCAAAGCTGAGATTTGGGTCATTTCTTATCTGGATAACTTTAAATCGAACATCTGGTATGTTTCTTGTAATCCCGCACTCGAAACATATGAATGCAACAATCAAATGTGTATTTCGTAAGTGAAATTCTCGAGTACGCTAAACTTTGGTGGACATGAATGTTTTAAATCTTTAGTAAAGTTAAGTTGTTAACTAAGCTCATTCCGGTCACCGTACTAGTCGAACCCTTCGCTTGCGACGAAGGGCTCGACGAGCAAATTAACCCACAGACACAGCCTACTGAGTTTCTCGCCGGATCTTCTCAGTAGATCGCGTTTCCGTTCCGGCGGTTGATTCTGCGAAGCACTGCTCTTGCTAAGGCCAGTGCTAGCAACACTTCGGTTTGAGCCCCGTGAGCTCACCTACACCTTAGGACGAAGCTGATATACCCTTTCAAGGCTATCAGTATAGGTAGGAATAAAAAAAAAGCTCATTGCCACTACAACACAAATACCTAATTACCCAAAAATATTGTTTATTTGGGTAATTACTTTCTTTCTCACGGCCACATGAAGTTAAAGAGTCGACATATTGGATCTCCCGAGTCTTTATTATGTAGTATCACATAATGATTGTCCCAAACTATTGAAATTGGAACCCATGACTGCTTTACGGGTGAAATAGGCAATAGGGACCTGTGCAGGCTTATAGTATACCGGTTGGCAATGACAGTATCGTAATATTATAATTTTTTTTATAATTTAAATTATATTATAAATAAAACTCTGTGAAATAAATAGTCCATATATTATTAATACTCAGAGAGCATTGCAGTACTATCCGGTGAATACCTTAGTCGCCTTTACTGCACTCAGGGGAAGAGAAAGGATTGTGCTATTCTAGGATACGACACAGCCAAATTATTACACGATGTTACTCCTACATCGTGAATACGTGTTCGACTTATTTATTCAATATAATTGGTCTAGCCTGCGAGACTTGAAACAAGGCATAGTCTCGTTGCCTGATAGGTGTGCATCGAACGACTTATCGCGTAATTACGACTTTAAAAAATTGCTGCTTCATACGAATTGAATGGGAGCAAGATGGTGGTACTCTCTGATGCGGGATGACGACTTGCCCTACAATTAATAATGAAGTTCGGAACTTTAAGCGGACCGATTGAATATGCCTTAGCGTTTCTTATCGTAAATATTTATAGTTCGATGCATATGTAATACCACTTTCAAAAGTCTCTGACGACATTGCGTTCGGCGGGATAGTCGATGAACCTATTACTCGTTATGTTATAAACTTAGTGGGGATATTCTTTTAAAATTGCCAAAAAAAGGTAAAAAGCTCAAAAGCTTACAATACCTCATATCGTTAGAGGTGGCTGTTGTTCGCTGATTTTATAAACGCTAAAGGGAATGGAGTAGGTATTCTGTTGATCTCAATTAGTCTACTTACTTATGTTTATAACTATATTATTACATTATTTATAGTAGTATGCTTGAATAGTTGGTACTTTAATTGTTTTTGATAAATTGAGCTTTTGAGCTCAGAGCTCACCTGATGTTGAGTAGTAACTGTGGTCCATGGACACTTCTGTGGTTGTTTCGCGGAACGAATACGATTCACGATACCCACTACAACTTGTATTAAAATAGGTAGAAATATAAGATTAGAATATTATTACTATGGACTAATAAAGTGGAAGTAAGTAGGTTTATTTTATCAGGTAAGGTTGCCTGGCCATTAGATCGAATCGATGAAGCAATGTATATCTTATAGGCTATTTAAGCTTTATTTATGATAAAAGAAAGCATTTCGAATATTACAATATGTTCCATTTCACGATTGAAAACTTTAAGTAAAGCATTCCAAGGTCAGTACTTAAGAAACGACGTCACGATGAGTCCAAAACTGCCCATATTCACCCAATCAACGACCCATTAAAGAACGATAATTGTGCAACAATCGTAAAATACGTTATCACATTCACTCGTACTAATAAAATTTTATATGTGACACTTTCTACAATATCCATAATGTAGATAACGGGTGTTCAAAGGAATGACTTCATACAAAACGTTAACACCTCTACCTATGCATGAAGTTCGGTGAGTTATCTTTTCGGTAATGGAAGACATTTCATGTTTAATACTGAAACACAACGAGATGAATTTTAATTGATAATGAAATTGTTTTTGTATTTTCATGTCTTATATTAAAAATCCATCCATCCTACTACTTACAGAAACTGCAAATAGTATTTTTTTTGGAGGTTTTCAAATGTACTAAAAAAAAATTTATTTGCTCGTACAAACAATTTTATTATTACGACCTCACCTGATTTATTATCTCGAAAGTGTAAATTCATTTTAGAAATATTTCATGTATTATAAACTGATTAATTTTATTATAAATAAATACTGCTTAATATGTAGGTAGCATAGGATGGGTTTTATTCATTCTTTTATTCTAATGCAACTAAATCGATAGTTTCTTAGTCAACTTCTTCATTTAGTTAAATTCCACTCATACTGCTAATGGTTTATTTTTTTAGTAAAATATCATCAATGACTAAGTCTATTTTTACATTTTTAAATACTAGAACAAGAGTGGATATTTATCCCGGTAGCCGTACTCGTCGAACTCGACAAAGAGATCGACGTGTAACCTAACCTAGACATCAACCCGGATCTCGCAGGATCGTAGCGATTCCGATCCGGTAGTGAATTCATTCATGAAGCAGCTGCTTTTGAGTTGTTAGGTCTCCTTTGGAGGCGCTCGGGCAGCTGTTAGCAAATCCCATCCCTCCTGGCTGAGCTTTGCTCGCCCACCAGTCCTGGTGAAACTATGGCTCTATTTGGAATCAGTAATAGAGCACACTATTGAATACACATTTAAGTGTAATTGGAATTAAAATAAAAAAATTGAATTTGAATTTCACTCCAAATGTGACACGCGCCTTACATAATGAGTTTTTGGAGTTATTAAGCACATTACCATAAGAACGAAGCCAGTGGTAGAGGATGTGGCGTGTTATGAGTTACACTGCGGGTGTAGTGGGCGGCACTTTTACTTGGCTACCGAATTCTGTAGGCGCGATTCTAATATTTATTAATTAATTAGCAAAACTACGACACGCTATTCCGAGTTTTGCTGTCGGTATTGATTTATTGGAATTGCCTTGCTCATGTTGGTATATCTGGGATGCTATGGAATGCTGGTATACTTTTTTCAGCTTTTGATGATAATATATTTTTAATGCTTAGATGAACGAGCTTAGATCCTACCCGGTGTTAGGTAGTTACCGGTGTCCAAAGACTTTAAGAACATAAATGTCACTATCCACTTTTAGACATGAGCCTCAGTTCGATAGTAAGAGCAGCTGCCTCACCCTTCAAACCGGAACGAATTCCTGCTTCGAAGGAAAAAAGCAACAAAGTTCATGTTGAAAGAACTGAAATTTTAAAGAATACATAAAGATTTGGAAGGTTTCAAATGGTATACAGAAAGATACTAGCTGATATACTAATAGTCATAGATATAAAAATAGCCCTCTTAATATATTATTTTCTAATATTATCTGCGTATGTTAGTTAGGTTTCCCGTTCATTAATATTTTCGATGTTTTAATCGCTCATGTAATGCCTCGATCATTTCCAAATAATTTCCATGAATTACAAATCAGTGTATGTTGCGACACAGTAAAAAACTTCTCACTTGTTAAACAAATTATTAAAAGCTATTTGTAAGATTTCCATACCACAGCCATTACTAAGCAGATTATTAAAAACATTAAATAGATACATTGAACAAATTATATTCAACTAGGGTACACGGTATCTGACGCGTTGAATTCTTAACACTGATAAATAAACAAAATCTCATTTCATTTTTAATTCAAATGTTTCCAATCTATGGATTATCTGTTTAAAAACAACTAAAATATTTAAAATTATATTTTGTGTTTGTTACAAAAGCTCCTAAGCACATCTTATGTTAGGTCATGTCCGAGAGGGCTGGTGGTCGTGGCGCCGACGATCGCTGGCCCGGCGTCCCGAGGGGGAGGGTGATGGGAGAGATGTGCTCCGCACTAAATGCTTCACTCTCCTCCCCTTGCCTTTTCATGAGTTCTGTCTCATGCGAGGGTTGGACGTTGGTTGTTGAGCGACAGGAGGTTTTAGTCGGTTCGACTCCGACATGCCCCACCCTCCATCCCCAGTGGAGGGTGGGAGTCCGGCGATTTCCTCCTGACAAAAAAAAAAAAAAAAAATGTTAGTTCATGTAGGTCATGCATCATTTCGTATTAAATTTTCAATTGAAATTATCAATTGATAGTCAATGCGAGGGCAGCCGTGTAAGGCACTGGGCTACTTTTTTTATAGATTATGGGCACCTTAACTGGTAGCAGAATCACAAGCTACCCTAGTGCGCTTTTGATCATGAAATTGTACCTGTAATATGTGTATGTGTAATAATCTGCTATATTTTGGACACGTATCGCGATGGCCAGCAGAGTCTATCGAGAAACTTGTTGTTCAGGGTAGGGTCAATGGTAAAATATCTCGTGGACGAAGCCCGATGCGCTGTACTAATCAAGTGAAAGACCTTACCAAAACCCTACTACTACTACCCTACGAGTGCTTGCACCAAGCCTCAGTTCGCGAACTATGGAGAACAGCTGTCAAGGCTTAAATAAACAAGGATTCCACATGACCACGACTGCTCCGCCAAGAGTAACTGACTATGATGATAAATAAATAAATAAATATTTATTAACAATCACGCCACGTTAACTGGTCCCGTGATAAGTTCGTAAAGAACTTGTGTTACAGGTACCAGATAACGGAAATAAATGTAAGATTTTTACACACACACATACATATATTTAATATACATCCATAACCCTGGAAAAGACATTTATATTTATCATACAAATACCTTCCCTTAGCGGGATTCGAACCTGCAACCCCCTTGTGTAGTGACCATGTCACTTACCACTACACCAGACGGCCGTTAAATAGTAACCTTATAAAAAGATCTTAAGCCGACGAACTAAAAATTTCAAACGAAATTTAATGTGTATCTCTCGACACTGAGTACAAAATGAACAAAAAGATTAAGCCTTAAAAAATTAAATCACAATTTAAATGGTTTATTTAGTAATACGCTGCCAACGTAATTGTAGTTTAATATGTAAAGAAACAGTAGTTATATTTAGAAAATGTAGTTTAACGGTTGTCTATGATTTATTGGATAATGTAGGAATAATTTTTGAGTCGGTTCAATGACGTATGACTGCTCTCTTTGAGGGAACAGGTTGTGTTTGCCGCTGGCGTTACGGTGTCATAGATTATTCGGGATAGATGTAAAAAAAATAGACGGCTGCATTATAAATCATTTCGACAATAGAACAGGCAATTTTATTATGTGTTGCAATAATTAGATTAAACCAAGGAATTAATTTTCTCAATTCGACGATAGTAATATTACGAGCTATTTGGTGTTAAGTGGTCGTCAAAGCCCAAAGACATTAGCAACGTAAATGCCCACCTTGAGATATGAGTTCTAAATCTCAGTTTTTCAGAACAACAGCCGTACAAGTTTACCTTATAGATGTTGCACGGTACAAGCAGCGATAGGTAGGAAGCGGCTTGGCTCTGCCCCTGGCATTGCTGAAGTCCATGGGCGACGGTAAACGCTCATCATCAGGTGGGCCATATGCTCGTCTACCTACAAGTGCAAAAAAGTTTAAAACAAACTAGTGAAAGTGAAGACAACACGAAAATTTATCAGTTTTAATTTTTTTTCCACACGATGTTGTGGAAATTTATTATTATTCGTCGAAACGTGTTATTTTTTTACGTATTTCATTAGAAAAATTGGTACTTGCCAGCGGGATTCGAACACTGATGCATCGCTGGTTGCGAATGCACCGGACGTTCTATCCTTTAGGCCACGACTACTTCTAACACCACTAAAACTAAGAAAGTGCATTAATATGAAAACTAAAAGCCCACGTCTGTTCGTTTATAGTCTGTGGCAGCTCAGTACTTTCATAGTTCTATAGCAACGCTCCGCTTGGGTTATAAATAATACCATAATGACAAGGAATTACCGTGTTCTGCCACAGTCCACCTTAGACATTCCCGTTTCTTGAATACTAGTTCATTATAGTCAAGGTTCGTGCGTTCTTGGTGTTTAGACATGGCATATTTATAGGCTAACTTCAATTGGAGCTAGTTTGTTTTGGGTTTGTATGAATAGAAATGCATAACAATAAATATAACGTTAAATGAGTTGTTCGAGCTTCAACAGTTTTCGATTGTAAAATTAGTTCGATAAATTTT
Source organism: Bombyx mandarina (assembly GCF_003987935.1). The sequence continues at coordinate 1,467,801 of NW_021011564.1, forward strand.
GCAAGATTCGGAATTTCATGCTTTAAAAAAAAAGAAAAAAGCACGGTAGTTTATTAGTCACACAGTATTTTGCGTGCAAGTCTTAAAATTATTAGTGCTAAAGGTTAATAAGTTGCTTTTTGGGTCGTTTTTCAGGAGGACTTTTTGGGTACAGGCCACTCAATATCCTAACAGAAAGTGGTCCCCAGCGACAATCGCAAATGCCATCTATAAAGTTTGGCAATGCCAGAGGAAAAACCGAGAAGCTAGTGCCTACAGTTGTTTAAAGACGCAAAAATAACATCTATATGTGTGTATTTTTCAGGTTATCCTTTTGTAATGTGTAGCGTAATAGTGAAAATGTTGTGAGCGTCGATGTAAAACATATTTCATTTCCGTGTGACTATTACGTGTCCAGATTTGTGACTATAATTATATTGAATAATTTATTAACGCGCTTTTCGTCAAAGAACTATAACATGTTACGTGCGTGCGTAAGTAAACAAACAGTTTTGTATAAATAGGGATTTCTGATACGCTGGTCTCGCGACAAATAAATTTCGACTTGACATCTATATAATTATATAAAAATGAATTGCTGTTCGTTAGTCTCGCTAAAACTCGAGAACGGCTGGACCGATTTGGCTAATTTTGGTCTTGAACTATTTGTGGAAGTCCAGAGAAGGTTTAAAAGGTAGATAAATGAATGAAAATGCTGGGAATAAAATAAAAATAACAATTTTGTTTTTCCTTTGATGTGTTCCCCGTCGGACGGATTCCTTCTGTTTGTTTTAAGTTTATTTTATTTATACAAAAGTTTAGTTCTTTTATTTCTCGATTAAGGCACTACGAAGTCTGCCGGGTCAGCTATATAGTTTTTAATAAAATTATCGTAAAATTGTCATATAGTTCTATAATGTATTTGGTATATGTTGAAATGTTTAAAGAAAAGGCGTATTAATGCTTATTCGGCCTTTTGCCTCTATTGTCGAAAATTACTCAAATACCTCGGAAGCTACACTTCCATGTACGCTTCTATTATGAAAAGGAAACAGTGTTAGGCTCGTAGGCATGCGCTTACGTCATTAATATTCATAGAAAAATTCGATTTGAAATCCGTTCACAATGCCCGATTGTTCTCTTCCCGACATTCGATATGACGTCGGAGGATCATATTACCTCACAAGATGCCGGTTATTTATCGAGACCAGCCGAGAAACTTTAAAACAATGTTCTCTTGCGTTCATAAATCGTTAATTATAGATATGCGTTCCTTAATTTAGTTATGTAACTCTCACAGGAGTCAGAGCTGAAGCCAGTAACGGTGCGCTATGGATGTGTAGTGTTGGGCATGCCGATGAGGCTTGCGCTCACGGCTTATCCCTGTATTTATTGCTAAGATAGGTGGACGAGCTTATGGTCCACCAGATGTTAAGTGGTCACCGGAGCCCATGGACATCAAAAACGTCAATGTTCTAAGTTTCAGTTTTTACAGTATAACTTACAGTATGCTTTTACGTGTTTGCTTCAATTTGTTCCAGTGATTGAAATATTAAAAAGTCCGTTGAGTATGTTTCGCCGATTCTTTTCGCCACGATGATCCTTTTGGGAAACGAAGAGAGGATTTATTAGCAAACTGTTATTACATTATACTATATAACTTGTAGTTTTTGTTTAGGAGGATGAGTTCACGGCCCACCCGGTGTTAAGTTACCGTATCTTATCGTAGTTAACAAGGTAAATGACACCCATCTCTTTCGTTATTTATGATAATTATAAAATAAATGCTAATTACGCAAAATAATTATTTTCGTGGGTTTCATTTTTATTATAAATACAATGTTATTCCTTTATCGTGGAAGTTGTTAGAGAACATAATATTATGTTAAATAATTTCATTCAGCAACTGTCCCGGTGTTAAAATCGAATTATTCGCGCGCATTATTCGGTACAAATCCACCGGGCTTCTTATCGTTTGATCCACGACGACTTCCATTTATATCTCGGAAAACGTCAGAAATTATATAAAGCCAGTAAGTAAACTATGCGAGATTAAATCGTCAAAGTAGTTGAAATCATGTTTACGAATCGCGAAAGAAGAATGAAAATAATAATTTAAAAAACACTTAAAATACGCTTTTATAGAAAATCCAACTAAAAAATAGAAAATAACTTATAATAAATTTGAAATAAAAATAGTGTACGAAAAAATTATTTTATTTCAAAAACGCGTGGGGTGCTTTTCAGGATATTATCAAAATAATCCTTCTACTCATATCTGTTCATAAAATATTTATATTTACTGATACTATGCACCCCAGGCTTTTTTTACTTCCCCACGCTTTTTTCCAGTCAATTTTTTTAAAATATAAATTGCCTTCTGTCCTTAATAAGTATACCAAATTTCGAGTTAATCCGACGTTTTGAAGGGGGTCAAAATCATGTTCAAAGATTCCGTTACATACTAATATACATACGTCTGAAGCCAATAAAAGCGTATTAAAATACAATCAATACCTACGTCATCATTCCTAAAATTCTCTTAAGAAATTAAGAAAGTAATTTCAAAATTCCGAGAGATCAATTTGGGCCCCTAAATCCCAACTGAATGTATCCCTGCATTGTATACTAGAAATAAATTATTAAGAAGTTGCTTGTAATGGCAGCCTAATGACCGCTTTAAAATGTTATTTTCTAAGTTATTTTCGAAGGAGAGATAAATAATAATAGCCGCTTCATGACTTGTGGCATTAAGTATAAGCTCCACTCGTAAATAATATTAATTATCGTAATTGTTCGAAGAATTTTAAATGCTATACGACACATCCAGTGTTTCATAATCTATTGGGTCTGTGTGTTGAAGTTTGACAAACAAATTTTGTTATTGTTTTTTTTTTTATTGCCCTTGTAGGCAGACGAGCATACGGCCCACCTGATGGTGAGTGGTTACCGTCGCCCATGGACTTCAGCAATGCCAGGGGCAGAGCCAAGCCGCTGCCTACCGCTTAATACTCTCCACAAGCCTCGTTTGAAGAAGGACATGTCATAGCGCTCGGGAAACAAACTTTTAGGGGTTCAATAATGTATATTACTAGATATCTGTTTGTGTGCCGCTTTCTAGCTATTGGTCGAACCCCGTGATCTACCGCAAAGGAATAAACGGATTAAAATCAATCAATATGACGTCGCCCGTGCCCTGTGAATGAACAAACGAAAACACTTTCTACTGGCGGTAGGATCTCTTGTCAGTCCGCGCGGGTAGGTACCACCACCCCGCCTATTTCTGCCGTGAAGCAGTAATGCGTTTCGGTTTGAAGGATGGGGCAGCCGTTGTAACTATACTGAGACCTTAGAATTTATATCTCAAGGTGGGTGGCGTATTTAAGTTGTAGATGTCTATGGGCTCCAGTAACCACTTAACAGCAGGTGGTCTGTGAGCTCGTCCACCACACTAAGCAATAAAAAAATATTAAAAAACGGTCTTTGATTTTATGATATTCAATAAATGTTAAAAATACGAAAACAAATTCAAAACCGAAGTTAAAAAGAACGAGCCCAAAATTTTTCAGCTAAAACGAAGGAGTTTGAGTGTGATGACCCTAAATCCATTTTTAAATTATTTTATCCAATGGAATTAAGAAAATGTAGGCAATGTTTCGTGAATGATAGTGATTTTATTAAAAGCAAATGATAGTTTAAATAAAAAAAATGTGTTTATATAAAATAGAAAAGTAGATTTTCATCGTAATATTAAAATTTCTCTGAGAAAATTATTTTAAATGTCGGCGACGATACCCAAAGGAGGGGGCACGCGGAAGCAGAGTGCGGGGTGACCCGAACAAAACGTGAAGACAGACAGACGCGTGCGCAACACCCACAACATAAGCAATAAGCAGCAGACTTAATGTTAAACAAATAATATAAAATTATAAAAAGCAGTACATAGTAAAAGTATAAAAATATAATTTTATCATTATGTTCAATTCCTGGACAAAAATTGGCAACCGTGACAGACAAATGTTCATCTTAATCGTTATTAATAATATCGGTTAAGGCATCAGCCACGACACTCAAATATACTTATTGTAATCTAAAGTTGGATTACATTTGATAAATACATAAAATACACGTGCCAACATGGAATCTACATCTTTTTACCTGAGAAGCAAGCACAATATCCCTTGGGTACGAGTGTTAATTGTTTTAAAACGGCTATCAAAATTCCCCTATAGATAAATCTATCTCTGAAATCCGTGCAACACAATGCAGTAAAGATAAGCAGACTAAAACTAAAGATAAGAGAGTTTGTAACCTGTTACTTTTACTCGGATATGATATCTTGGTAATAGGTATTTTTATACACCCCCACAACTATTATACTTCGCACGACTGGTACTAATAAATATCGCACTTGGTATTAATGAACTGCAGTATCACTTACATGCCTATTTCTGAATACAGAACAAACCTTATTCATGCAGAGATTAACATTAATTGTAACTCGAATAAGCCTATAAATATCAAAGCGTCTATTAAATCACTACAGGTCTAGAACAAGTAGCGTATCAGATTTAATTTTGAATCGAATTCATTTGGCCATTTATTTTTTAGTTTCAGTAAGGTCAAATCTCATATCAGATCCAGTTTTTTCAACGGAACGCATTTGAATTTCAACGATTTTTTTAAAAGCTATTCTAAAGTTTGAGAGATTTTTTTTTGTTGCCCTTGTAGGCAGACGAGCATGCGGTCCACCTAATGGTGAGTGGTTACCGTTGCTCATAGACTTCAGCAATGCCAGGGAAAGGGCCATGCCGCTGCCTACCGCTTAATACTCTCCACAAGCCTCGTTTGAAGAAGGACATGTCATAGCGCTCGAGAAACACCGTGGAGGGAGCTCATTCCAAAGCCGGATGGTACGTGGCAAAAAATATCTCTGGATTTGACAATCTCTCATAAGTGTTGAAACCGCTAAGCGAGATGGTATGTCATGATGATTGTTTATATCGCTGTTATTTAGTAGACTGTGTACAGGGGGTGTTGTAAGTCCACACTGTGGTAGGTCCTCGCTGGTGTGGTTGGTAGGTGGTAGGGCGGTAGGTCGTCGTGCCCGAGTCAACCGTAATGCAGTTACTGTTTGAATGTTTGCAAAGGCGTTATAAAATACGATTGAGAATCCGCCCTGACATGTCAAGATCACATGACGGCATTTGCATGACTTCTTCACGCTATATAAACAAAAAAAAATAGCGGATGCAACTCTGATTTTCTCGATAGCTACTCGATCTAGTTCATCATCGTCAATCAGTAGTAGCAGTGTCTTCATGCGTTTTCCCGCACTAGCGTTCTTCGTGTTTTTTTTTTTTTTTTTTTTTTTTATTGCCCTTGTAGGCAGACGAGCGTACGGCCCACCTGATGGTGAGTGGTTACCGTCGCCCATGGACTTCAGCAATGCCAGGGGCAGAGCCAAGCCGCTGCCTACCGTATTGTACCATATGTGTCGTGAGGAATTCTCTGATAAAATTAAATCTGAAACGACATCTCATTTTATCATCGCAGAGCTCACTCGACCATATTCGATAAAGTTACTTACTTATTTGTAATTCTACTACATCCACTATTTCCTTATTTCCAATGTTAAAGATATTTTGTTCCAACTTCAAGTCGCCAAAGCAGTAACTGTGAATGGGATTTCTCCTCAAAAAGACTTTAACTGACCAATAAAATCTTGAGTTGTAATCGAGATTAGGATTCAACGAGTGCTAGACAGTTGTAAATATTAACTGTTGTTCAAACCAATTTCCTTTGACCGGTGAGCTCTGGACCAATTTGGAGCTAACTTGTTACTCAAGCAAATGAACAATACGAACTGAATACTGAATTGACTGAGTTGATGTACAAGTATGAATTGCATTGGACTAATGACTATCATACTGTTCACAACATGCATTATCTTTTATAAATCTCCAAACATCAAATCGTTATACATGACTGCTCTACGGCAGAAGCAAGGGTTGTAAAAGTAGTAGCCTTCCGGAATCAAAACACGCCGATTTAATCAGTATCAGAATGATGCAAGTTTTTTGTTTTGCAGGTTTAATTGTTAATAAAGGTCCTTCATTGTGGAAGACGTCTTTTCTTGGAGAAAATATTGAAAAATACCGATCCTCAGCATCTGTGATGATACACTGGATACAAGAACAAGGATCCGTTCAATAGTGTTAAGAACATTTATCCTTTTAAGCACAGGAAAGGTCTCAACCTAAACTGAGACGATACAAAAACTTTAGACCTAAACAATGCAGCCACAGTGCTTATGTTATGCTTATCTGGAAGAAACTGTTATCTAATGTTTCTGATCACAATGGAATTCACATCGGATTACGAGCTATAGTTGCATATCGATTAAGCTGTGACATTATCTATCTATATCTTCAATTATACACACCCACATTATGATTCACAGTAGCTGATAAACTATGTTGATATCTTGAAAATGGTAAGGAATCTTTTCTTTTACTTAAATAATTGTTATATGTACATAGATGTTTGTTTTAGAGTCATTTTATTGTTGACATTTTAGAGTTGCTAAGCAGAAATTATTATTGTTGTATTACTATCAACAATGTGATTTTAACGTGCGCAAAAAATGATAATAAAAGTCAATATAAAAATTAAAGACTACTGCGGAATGAGAAGGTACTTGACGCGAAAAAGTAATCCCAAATTAATTTTTAATTACTTCGAACGCGCAATGACGAATAAAGTAATCACCTCTATACCCGATTATATTGCAGCCGTGAGTAAATTCATTTTAGAAAGTAATTATTGGGATTTCCGCAATGTCGTGAGTCTATTGTATCCTATTATCCAAAGCTAACATGTGGAGCCATGTAATTTACAAGAACATTTCACATACTACACCGGTCTCGTGTAGAGACACCATGTTGGACAAATAAATAAGATAGTCTTTAAAGAAAAAATCAATAAAATAAAATTAACTTAAAAAAAAGTTAGTAAATCCTGACCACGCTTCACTATGAAATTAAAAGTAAGCGCATGAGGAACTTCTATCACCAAATTACTCGTAGATTTCCTTTCGAAGTCATTAAGATGACATCCATAAAATTATAATACAAAGTTCGACTCAATAGAATAAACAAAAATAACTTATGAAAAATTATGAAAATTAGGATATGACGAAGTCTAAAAGTTTAATCTCATGTCCTAAGGTAGATGATAACATCGTCGTTAAGGATATACATGAGATCCGGTTGTCGCTTAAAATCATGTGCACCGTATGCTCTGGCTTTATTTATCCGGCAATGTGGTATCTATGGGGCATGTATATACATGAGTTTAGTAATAAGTTAATTAATCCACAGAATATAGTCGATGATTACAAGACGCTATGTAACTTATATTCTTTACTGCGGCTCAAGAAATACTGAATCATGGTCACATTAGTCTAACGGAACCTTGTCTTACGGATAATATTGGTCATTTGTATAGGAAATTGAGCGTGTTACTGTCTATTAAATTTGTTGTACACATAACGAAGGATGCGACTAAATATATATCGTTTTGCCTATTAAATGAAATCGGTTCGTTCGATAAGATATATGAAGATTTCACCACAAATATAAAACTTGTAAAGTGAATGGTGAAATTCGCTTTCGAATATTATAACCACATAAGTTAAAATTAAATTTCATAGCGTGATTAACAAATATCTAAACAGCAAAGATTATTAGAGGAATTTAGAGAAAGACTTTCCAGTGAAAATTCAATTTTTTTTTATAAATACAAATTTAGCTGGTTTAGACGATTTTACATGTCGATTCTTTGTTCGTAACGAGTAAGAAGATACATGTATGCGTTCTCGGCTCAGTTTTAATTAGGATTTGGATACCGGAGCTTTACTATGCATTATCCGGGTATGGTATTTACTTTATCGGTATTCCCGTGTCCGGTATTTGCTATGCATTATCCTATCTTTATATGAAATTTCACCCAAAACTATTTAGCCATTTTTGGTATAACTCGGTAACAACATATCAACTTTTTAATTATCTATACATTAATACGTGAAGCAAAAACTTTGTATCCCTTTTTACGAAAATTGCGTATGAAACGGACGAAGGAGTATGAAATTTTCCACACTTAAACAGAATATAGAGAAGAAGTGCATAATGCTAATATTTTTTTAAAATAATGCATAAAAGATACATTAAATCAACAAAGAAAACATTACACACACTACATACCATGTATTTGACGCACACACGCATGCATACTAGTTATTTATTGTCAAACTTTTGTACTTGACGTCTGTGGTCAAATTGAAAATAGATTAAATATTGTTTGTTTTTATTAATATTTTTTTATAGTGTAGCCTTGGCGAAATTTTTGATTATAGAAGTATAAAATACTATAATAATAGTGTACAAACTTACAATTCCAATTAATTATTATAGTCGAATTTCGACTACTGCGGGACCTCTAGTAATTATTAATATAGGTATAGCAGGGCTAGGTCAATAAACATTCCATATCGACGATCGAGAGCACATGTGTGGTCCGCACCGTAACATTAAATCGATGTAAGGTGACACGTTTAATTACCGAAAGTGATTGGATGCAGAATTCCTTAGACATAAGAGGTTTGAGTCAAAACAAACGTATTCGACCACCTGCCGAGACCGTAGGTAATGAGCGGTAAATTAGACACTCCTATAATATGTTGTGCTTGTGCCTTTTGTAGTATTTAATGCGAGTGCAACGGATACCACCATCTAAATTAAGAATCTTATATAATTAAAACAATGTTTTTAAGCTATTGCATAGCTTCTATCGCGGGCGTTGAGCGCGGCGACTGAACCAAGAAATTCCGTAACGAAAATAACCTGACACCCCCACTACGCCTACTATGTAGCTCGCGTTCAACACATTCACACGTTACGCTGGTGTAGTGTTTGTGAATAAGCGCGCGGCGTGACGTTGCACTGCATGAGAATCATGAAAAGTCTGCCCATCTTTCTCTCACGCGGTTTAGCTTATGAGTGTGAAGGGGACAGTTAATGTTTTGCTTTTGTTAATGTTTATAAAATAGCGTGGTCTTATTTTTATTGTTGTTTTAATGTTAAATTATTATTGTCTAATTGTAATTGCATAAGTTGATAAAAAATGCTTTGCAATAGCTTTACCGCGGCAGTCCCCGAGTGCCACACGTCTTTTTTTTATTGTCATTTTATTATTTCTGACGTTTCCAATGCTTTGTGGTTTTTTTTTTCTTAATTTGAGACTAAGGTGTCACCTGTCGACATTTTAATATTCTGCTATTATGTCAATGACTAGTGAAAGCCGAAGAAAATACTGAGAATCTTATAGTTTATGGGTAAAATAGAGACATAGGCAGATGAGCTCACCTGTAGGTGAGTGGTTACCGTCGCCCATGGACTTCAGCCATGCCAGGGGCAGAGCTAAGCCGCTGCCTACCGATACAATATACATAGAAACTATCACAGAGTAAGCCCCTAACAGAACGGCCGAATCAATAACCCTTCGGACTGAAACTACTCCGGTGATTGCAAACACAGACAACACGGCCAATTTAGTTTAATCATAATGGTCGATTCGGCTTAATATCTCGGTCCGACACCTGGGTCTAGAACTTGGGAGTTCTAATTTATCTTCGCTGATCCAGGACCGATTTAGAAAATATAATCTCCACGTTTCTAACCATTTCTAAGTTAAATATTTTAGGCACAGCAAATTACTTTTTAAATTTCGAAGCTTCTATTTTAACNAACTAGGCTATCCTACACCTACACCTAACCTACCTCCCTAACACCTAAGAATCCTTGCAACGAAAAAGATCGGACGATACCCCTGGGAGTGGGACTGTTCCCAGAGGATCCCGTTATCCGCCACCTACGGACGCGCCCGGTGGAAGTCCAGCAAAACTCCCCCACAGACGGAGCCCCCGGCCACGCAGAGTGCGCGCCGGGGGGCCCGCCCAGGTCCCTCGGGAAATGAGGGAGTACCTAATTGATGAAATATATAAATTTTTTTCCCTCATTTGATCGTATTCTACAATAAGGTTTTTTTTCTTTTTAACACTCCACAGGCGTCTACTGCTGGACATAAGCTTCTCCTGAGGTTCGTCACAATAACTAGTTCTGGGTAGCTTACGTCCAGCGGATTCCTCCTCGACATCCCCCAGAGAATCGGTAGCAGCGTTCTCAGAGTATCATAACAATACACTGCAATTGCCAACGCGCATGCCAAGCGTGGCGAGTATGGCAACTCGCCCCCCAAGATACTTAACAAAAATAAAGGGGTAATTATTACACGGGGATATTTGGCGAAGAAATGGTATATGATAGAGGAGTATCGAAGGAGAATACACATTGCTCCGATCCTAGGTGACTGGGAGAAGGGCATGTGAATGATGAATAATATTACACGGGGATATTTGGCAAACATTAAAACAATGGCAATTTATGTCAAAGCCTATTTTTAAAATTAAATTTAGAAATTTGTAAGTAAAACATTCCTGAAGTATTAGAACCATCGATATATTACCACTCGATGATTAGAACAGTCAAAAATTATTTCTATTATAATTTAGTATCTATAGGGTATGATTAAAATTTGTGTAAGTCCGGTTTTGTGAGTATGGCACGCGAGACATACGCGAATTTATTTTAGCACCGCTCTCTACGTGTTGGCGTTACAGGACAATGTTACATTTAATGAGATTTGTTCTTAATTTACACGTAGTAATTTGAGTGCCACGAAAAACTAAATGTATTTCTAAAACAATCGAACATAGTTTTTTTAATTTTTATTGAAGTTAATGGGTGGACGAGCTCACAGCCCACCTGGTGTTAAGTGGTTACTGGAACCCAGAAACATCTACAACGTAAATGCGCCACCCACCTTGAGATATAAGTTTTAAGGTCTCAACTATAGTTACAACGGCTGCCCCACCCTTCAAACCGAAACGCATTACTGCTTCACGGCAGAAATAGCGGGTTTGATTTTTATTACACGATGTTATTCCTTCACCTTGGAAGTCAATCGTGAACATTTGTTGAACACGTATTTAATTAGAAAAATTGGTACCCGCCTGAGATTCGTGTACCAGTGCATCGCTCAACACGGCTTGCACCGGACGTCTTATCCTTTAGGCCACGACGACTTAAATCTAATATATAATTTAAATCTAATACAATAGAAATGAGGATTTGACCTCATGTTTCAATGTGGCTGGCAACATTCACATGTGTTATCCACTGGCTTTATTTAAAACCAAGTGAGCCTATTCGACCATCTATGCAATGAATATAGAAAATTATCTGAATTTTTTTCACTTCTTGGATGTGGCTAAATAATCTATGCCTTAGCACTTGCGCCCGCGCACATCTAACCGCATCTACATAATTACTTAAAGCCCATTGACGACTATTAACCTCATGATAATTAATGAGTTTAATTAGTCTAAGCGACGTGCAGTGGGGCTAGTCAGATAAAAAAAATTAAGCGGAGCTCACAAGTATAATAATAACTACCGGGGACAAGTCACATACTTTTTTTATTTATTTATTTATAGCTTAGATGGGTAGACGAGCTCACAGCCCACCTGGTGTTAAGTGGTTACTGGAGCCCATAGACATCTACAACGTAAATGCACCACTCACCTTGAGACACCTTGCTTTCCAAGGTGATGGAGCGAATAATAAATACACAACTCCTGAAGTATCTTGAGGATCGCCAGCTGATCAGTGACCGACAGTACGGTTTCCGTCACGGTCGCTCAGCTGGCGATCTTCTTGTATACCTTACTCACAGGTGGGCTGAAGCCTTGGAGAGCAAGGGCGAGGCTCTTGCTGTGAGCCTTGATATCGCGAAGGCCTTCGACAGGGTCTGGCATAGGGCACTTCTATCGAAGCTACCATCTTACGGAATCCCCGAGGGACTCTGCAAGTGGATCGCTAGCTTTTTGGATGGGCGGAGCATCACGGTCGTTGTAGACGGTGACTGCTCTGATACCATGACCATTAACGCTGGCGTTCCACAAGGTTCGGTGCTCTCCCCCACGCTTTTCATCCTGTATATCAATGACATGCTGTCTATTGATGGCATGCATTGCTATGCGGATGACAGCACGGGGGATGCGCGATATATCGGCCATCAGAGTCTCTCTCGGAGCGTGGTGCAAGAGAGACGATCAAAACTTGTGTCTGAAGTGGAGAACTCTCTGGGGCGAGTCTCC
>NW_021011564.1:1480767-1510184 GCF_003987935.1 Bombyx mandarina
AAAAAAAAAAAAAAAAAAAAAAAAAAAAAAAAAAAAAAAAAAAAAAAAAAAAAAAAAAAAAAAAAAAAAAAAAAAAAAAAAAAAAAAAAAAAAAAAAAAAAAAAAAAAAAAAAAAAAAAAAAAAAAAGGCACAAGTTCTAAGGTCTCAGGTACATACGGTCATCTGGCCCCAAATTAGTAAGTACTCTCTGCACTATGAGAACAAGAGATAGATGCATAATTATTTATATACGTTTAAATATATACTTACACATTCAAATCAAACCCACGAACCTCGGCCTAGCTACTGCACCACCGAACCGGTCAATTTATTTTTTCATAATAAGACGATACGTATTTATGGCTTTTGTAATTCTGGGGCATGTATGTTTTCGGCCATAGGTACGTACAACATGTGCTCATAACACCATGCAGATCGTAGAGTCTCACATACCCCGCGCGCCCCTTTTGCGCGGGGACCTCGTAGCTCGTAGGAGGTTCGGCCCTCTACCCGAAAAAAAAAAAAAAAAAAAAAGGGTACTGACTATACTATTAATAGGATACTGCGGTTTTTCTACCAAGCATTCATATTTACGGCACGGGCACCGTCCAACAGAGATGCTGAGTTCATTGGCGCTTCGTTCAGATCATCTTTCTATGCGGTGCATGCTTCGTCTTCCAGCTTAAGTTAAGTTGCTCTTCAAAGATAAACTGTGACGTAATTCTTAATTAATAACGTATCATGTGGACCTACTGATAAAATATAATGAGCGCTATTTCCGAATTACTAAGTCTTTTAGTAATCCTCATAAAAATACATTTATGCAAGTTTTCTTCGCAGTTCTGTGTCTGTCTGTGTGATGAATTGCTATTTGATGGTTTTATTAATTTTAAATGGACGATTTTTTACGGACGGATTTATTGTCACAACATTTCAACATATAGTGTCAACATCCTGCGATTGTTTGGGCTAGTCTATTTTATTAGTCAATAAATAGTATAAACACTTCGATTAAGGGATAATAAACCATAACTATCATTATGTACATAAAGTTCTTCGTGTTTGATTCAAGTTCTTTGATTGAAACTACGTCTGTAAAATAAGACGCTTACGTCATTTTAAGAAAGGCTCAAGCGCTTTGGAAGACCAAACGTTTCAATGATTGAAAAGATTCAGTTTTTTATTCCTTTTTTTACTAAGGCGGGCAAACGAGGAGCTTACAGTCCAAACAGCGTTAAATGGCGCCCATAAAGGGCAAAGCTTTGATGTGAATGTCACAGCCTACCTCTCTAGTGATCAGGCTTAACACCCATGCGGAATTAGAAATACGTGGCATTACCAGTAAAGGTCGGGTATTTTGGAGTTGAATCACCTAAAATCGCTTTTAGTTCCGAACGCAACTCTCCCCGCCGTTCTGTCCTTACGGGGACCTGGACCGATGGTTGTCAGCGCCACGATCACTGTGCCTCTCGTTTAGCGGGTTTTCCTAGCAGCTAACTCGTGGCTCTGCAATTACCCCTCTTAGTCAAAACTAGTGTGTGTCGCTGGCTTTTATATTCTGCTATTTGTTTCAGAAAACACGTTTAGATCAGATTATACGACGTTTTCTAGGATCCTCAAACCCACATACGGAGGGGATGCGTAATAGGTACCTTGTAATACACACACCGGTATAATGTTCAGAGACAGCTAGTTACTGCTGATTTTCCAATGTCACCTTTTACGATATTGGCGAGAAGCAATCAATGATATTCCAGGCATCACACGGCGAAGTACTGGTTTTTGGTTACATTGTGTTAAATAGCCTTTTTTTTTCAAACCAACCAACTACCCACCTAACGTGCATCATAAAAAAAAACAGGGTCTCATATAACAAGTCCACAATTCACACGGACATACAAATTGATGTTATATTACTCTGCAAACATCATTCCTGACTAAATGAGATATTACGAAAATAGGTGCAACATTTTACACGTAAAACCAGTGGCCCCCAAGACTATGGTCAATAAATAATTTAACATTTGTTAGTGACTGTACTTGGCGCGTGCGGCTGTCTATTTTAACGCCAAATACTTTTTGAGATGTAAATGAATTTAGCTATTGTAAATAGGCGTTTAAAGAAGTGTCATTGGCAGCCGGATGCGTATGATTTTTAGTTTTGGTCAGAAATAGTTTTGAGAATTACTATAAAATACGCAATACGCAATAAGTAGTTTCTGTTTAGAAATACGTCACGAATTGCAGTTAGGTATTTTTATTTTATGCTAAGTTCATAATTTTGTAACTCACCTTCTGCATTTTTACGATATGCTTTGTACTGTATGTAATATTATTTTATTTTTCAAGAAAGTCTTATTTTTGTTTAAATATTATGAAACTTCGTTATATTGGAGCATTTAACTCGCGGGATATTTCAATGCCACCGTGCTCTTCATGTTGAAAAGTACCAAGACTTCCAATACTCTCTCTGTAAAAACCGTCTGTTAATCTTGTTAATTCGATTAAGAACGGATTCTTAAAGTAGGAGATAGGGTCTGCTATGTGCATCGGCGCAAATGCACGCAGTGTGTTTTGTGCATTATCACAGTTCTTCCGGTGTGTTTGGTGAGCACACAGCTGTAAAATCTATTTCTAAAGGATGCGTCCTACTGACGGTACCGAGCGAAGCTGTCTTAGCGCCGAAAATTTTAATACGCAGTCCTTTAGTAATTTAAGAACGAAACGGTAGGACAAATCTGTATTTATAAAAATGAATTGCTGTTCGTTAGTCTCGCTAAAACTCGAGAACGGCTGGACCGATTCTGGAATTATTTGTGGAAGTCCAGAGAAGGTTTAAAAGGTTAGATAAATAAAAAAAATGCTCGGAATTGTATAAAATCAAACAATTTTGTTTTTCCTTTGATGTGTTCCCCGTCGGACGGTTTCCTTTAGTTTGTTTTCAGTTTATTTTATACAAAAGTCTCTTATTTATCGATTGAGGTACTACGAAGTCTGCCGGATCAGCTAGTACTTCATAAATATGCGATATAATTGTGATAGAAATTATAAGATGAATATCTGTTTTGAAAATCAATTAAAATATGAAATGCAAAACACGTTTCATATAATCTTGGCCTTTTTTTGGATTTTATAGTTAAGATAACAGAAGCCATGCATGTTAATAGCTTTCATTCTGAAGTGTAGTTATTACTTAACATTTAATTTATTTTCATAGGAAAGCAACGTAAGTCAACATTTTAATATCACCATTAGGAAATCAGGTATTCTGTTTCAAAGAAAACTGAACCTTGCTCTATAAGATCGTGAATTTAATTTCCTGTGTTGATTATTTGGGTCGAGAGCACAAGTACAAAAGGTTTTTTTTTATATAAAATTTGTTTTATTAAGGAAATTAGAAATTTTATGCTTTAATAAGTGGCCAAATTAGGTACGATCTTTTTAATTCTCCGTCCAAGAAATTGTGGGTTCTCGTATTGATTTCAATCTAATAAATTCTTGTATTTTTAAGCATTCAAAGGTTTCACCTTCATTTGCATTCCTAGATCATATTCATTTTAGATTACGTTAAGACTTGACTGTTTTTTTCTGAAATTAGCACTATTACAATTCCCAAACACTACATGATAAATAAACGTGTGATTATAAGACACGAGAAACAAAACTTTTGGACAATGGAAATGTGGATTTTCTATTACAATCTAATGTAAGAGGCTCAAAGATGTCTAGTTACATTTACTTTTTTATTTTTATTGATTAGATGATTAGACGAGCTCACAGCCCACCTGTTGCTATGTGGTCATTGGAGCCCATAGACATCTACAACGGTAGTGCGCCACCCACCTTGATATGAGTTCTAAGGTCTCAGTATAGTTACACTGTGGCTTAGTGGCTGTGTGGTAGTGACTTATTGGAGGGGAAAGTATTAAAAGTTAATATACACAGTTTTGGAGAAAACGATAAAAAGAACGTATCGCATCTAATGTGGGTCTTTTGGTCGGTAGGCTGACAGTAGATACATATGAAGTTCGGGACTTGTATGGTCGGACCAAATAGCGGAGGAACTTTTTTTTATTTTATTGCTTAGATGGGTGGACGAGCACATAGCCCACCTGGTGTTAAGTGGTTACTGGAGCCCATAGACATCCACAATGTAAATGCGCCACCCACCTTGAGATATAAGTTCTAAGGTCTCAAGTATAGTTACAACGGCTGCCCCACCCTTCAAACCGAAACGCATTACTGCATTACTGAAACTGAAAATACCTGTCAGCGACGCACTCCACCAAGCTACAGAACGAGATCGATGAAGACATCTGGTTGATGGAATCGGACGGAGTCACGATCCTCAGCAATGAGGGACCGATTGAAAAGAGATCTTATAATATGTAAGTTTATTTTCTAAATATCGTTTGGAGCGATTCACATTTTTTGTCCGATTCTATACTAAGTTAGCTGCCGCTACAATTGTAAATATGTATCTAAGAGAAATATAAATAAATTTATCGGTTAAATCAATCGTTCGTGAGTGTATTAATTGTATAGGTCTCATATTAGATATTATGATAGCCCCACTAAGTTTCATACCGGATCTTCTCAGTGGGTCGCTATTCGGATCCGGTGATAGATTCTGTGTAGCACTGCTGTTGGTAGTATTAACAAATTTTCTCGGGTTGAGCCTGTGAGCTCACCTACCCGTCCGAGCGTAGATACAATAGCCTTTTAGGCTACCAGGCAATAAAAATGAAAAAATATGATAATTTGAAATGTCATTTTTGCATATACCAAAAAAAAACTTACCATAAAAAAATTACCATACCATACCAGTTACAACACGTAAACAGTTAAAATATGGTCACCATGCCGCTTCACTCTGATTCTACTGTCAGCAATTTTTTAGCGAAATGTATACATTAAGAATCAACACTTTTCCTCAACGAATCTCTAACCTCGGCAATGGTCTCGATAATAATATCATGAGGTCTGACTAAGCCCCGGTCGGGGTCATTTAAAGGTTTCTGGTATTCCGAATGTTCATGTCTCATATCTATCCGACACCAGGAGAACCTTAGAACACATTCGGGGTCATTGAACTCGGAACGTTATTCCTTAGGAACCAGTCCAAATAATAGTTGGTAAGTCGTAGTTGTAAATTAATTTGGCTTTCAGTTCACGCGAGATGCAATATCCGAATTCGTCGGTCCGAATACGGTAACGCGTATCGGTTCCCTTTGTCGGCGCACAGAACAGCACAGGTTGTAATTTGATAAAGTTGGAACGCCTACAAAACTGGCCTTTTCTTTGAGGGCGAACCCACGCAACCTTCAATCTAGCCGATCTATGACTATGAAGATTGGATGCGGCAAACGTTTTTTCGTAGGAGCTAATTTTTATTTTGTGTAATTTTAAATACTTTTCTATTTGTTCTGGTTACCGCGCTTCCAAAGATTATTCTCTCTAAATAAGGTGGACATTTTAAAACGGTTTTTATTACTATTGAAAGCTGATAATCTTACGGCCCGCCTAGTAAGTAACTTCACTGCTAACCAATATTAACAATACCAGACAATATAAATGCTGAGACCACGTTCCAAGCCTCGTCAGACATGTCATAGCGCTCAGAAAATTTTACTTAGTGTAACATTCGCAATAATAAATTAAATTTTACTGTGAATCTTAAACGTGCCTAGTTTACAGTATTAGTTACTTTCATTTCATCTGTTATCCGAACTAACAAATTCATTTACAAATGAATAATTTGAAATAGCATTGACTAACGACCCGTCCTCGCTTGGCTTCGGAAACTGTAATTTATTATTGATTTCTGCACTATTTAATGGATGTTATTATACATATATGTAAATCTTCCTCTTTAGTCACTCTATCTATTAAAAAAACCGCATCAAAATCCGTTGCGTAGTTTTAAAGATTTAAGCATACATAGGGATATAGGGACAGAGAAAGCGAAGTTTTATACTATGTAGTGATTAGCCATATCCAGGGAATTTTAACGTTTCATGTAACCTGCCCCAAGACTGGACGGATCAAAATTATACAGGTTTAATTAAATCGACATGAGTCCAAGAGTATTGGGACAAGAGTTTTATGCCAATCCCTCGCTGTCATTACGTTGTTATCTCAAGTTTTGAGGACGCAGACGCTTTTGGAATTTTTAAGATAGGTTTCATTCCATCTACTTTCTTCTTTGTGATTGCTATTGTTTTGTTGTGGTTTACCTTTTTTTTTCTTTTTTTTTTATTGCTTTGAAGGGTGGGCGAGCTCACAGCCGACCTGGTATTAAGTGGTCACTGGAGCCCATAGACATCTACGACGTAAATGCGCCACCCACCTTGAGATGTCAGTTCTAAGGTCTCAGTATAGTTATAGTGGCTGCTCCGCCCTTCAAACTGAAACGCATTACTGCTTCACGGCAGAAATAGGCAGGGTGGTGGTACCTAACCACGCGGACTCACAAGAGGTCCTACCACCAGTAAAGAGTCTTGAATGCAGAAAAAACTATTATTTACACTAGTTGTTCTTTTTTCTCCCCACCTTATCTCTGATAGCCTAAAGGGCTATTTCAGCTACGCTATGACTGGTAGGTGATCTCGCGGGGCTTAGCCTCAGATAATGTGCTATCACTGACCAAAAGCAGCTTCGCAGAATCTACCACCTGATCGGAATCGCGACCCATTGAGAAGATCTGACGAGAAATTCATGGAATAAATAATTGTCAGAACAGAAAAAAAGATAATTTGAGAATTTGGTCAAAGTATATCCAAAGTCATATTTTAAGCAAACACCTTCCTTATATTTGAGCCATTCCCAGTACTCTAATTAAGAGAAACTGAAAACATATATAAAGGATAGATACGTTTTGAGATTTCCACGAATCAAAAAGAACATCAAAATTTTTATATAAACACAACCAACATACGTAACGGACTTCCAATTTGTTGTTTGTCAAAAAAAGGTTCTACACGTACAAAGAGTGTTGTCACTTTGTTTATACGTTAGAGATATTTAAAACGAATCCCGATAACACAATGTAAATATAATACGCAGCTTCGGAACGCAACAAACCTAAAACGAATTACACGAGAATCAAAGAACATTTAGCCCACAAAGCCGTCCTTTGTCAAAGCCCAGCGTTACGGGACCGCGGCTCTTTCAAAGAGGATATTATTAAAATTAAATTTACAATTGTCATAATTCAACACAAATATAATCCTTGTCTTTTTTATTGTTGACGTCGAATAAAAATTGGACAGGTAAATAAAACCTGTTATGTACATTATATAGTACGTAGTACTTACTTTACCAAAACTAATAATTCCGATAAGCATGATTGGAACTATTCCCACTATTCTGAATAGATATCTTAAATAATATAATTTTTTGAGTTGGATATAAAATCTTTGACTAGTTTTAGTGAAAGTGTATCAGCCTGGCTGGCTTAAGGACAATATTATTGTTAATGACAATGTCTTTCAATGTTAACATAAAATAACCGGCTATTTTTTGTTAGCATTTTATATTAAAATTATAGGAAGACTACTAATACTGAAAGTAGGTGAATAAAAATAGGCAAATCAGGCTAGTAATATGATACCCCGAAATACCTTTTTGAAGCTTAACTATCCTCAGAGCTAAATAAAAAAGGCATGGCTTAACATAATCCGCTTTACTGACGACTATAATCATTTATATGACGTTTAAGCCAAACTCACTATCATAACAATCGAATCAAAACTTCGAAGTATAAAGTAACAATATCAAAATTTAACATAACAATGTAGAAAATTAATTCACCCCTATTTCTATAGAACCCTTATCTACATATTTCTCGCAAACAAACTCTAAACTGTTAATTATCAGTTATACAGGGAAATTTTGAACGCAGATATGATATTTGTGTTGCTCATTAAATACCAAAATCGCTAAATATTAAATAGATCTTTTAGTATTATGACGTAAATAAAGACGATGTAAATTGACGTGTAAACGGCTGCCCCAACCTTCAAACCGAAACGCATCACTGCTTCACGGCAGAAACAGGCGGGGTAGTGCTACCTACCCGTGCGGACTCACAAGAGGTCCTACCACCAGTAGTATATCCCACTTCAAACGAGGTTGAGGATAGGCTACAGCAGTAAGCAGCGGCTTGGATTTGCCCTTGACAATGCTGATAACTACCCATCATCAGATAGGCCGTAAGTTCATCCGTCTATACAAGCAATAGAAAAAATGTTTAGAATCACCGAACACCGTTTTAAGGCAAAACGTACCATGCACATTAAAAACACTTTCTAAATCCCAGGTTTTAATGCAAAACATATTATTGTTCGTCTCTGTCTTGTTAAAAAATTAGGTAAGAATTATGACAATAAATTGATATTTAATTCTTGTACACAAACATGCTCTCAATTCAAACTTATATTTGCTTTTAAACAAAAAAATCTCTGATCTAAGGAATGAATCATTAACAAATCAACACAGGTAAAAATGAGAATTTATCCGAACTCAACCTAAAACAGGATCATTATTTTAATTATAGAGCAAACACATTTCGGGAACCAATTTTCGTAATTACTCACAACTTCTAATTTTGTTAAATTGTTTTTATTTATTTAATAGTACGTTTTTTATGCGCCCGAGGTTCTAATTTGTATCGAACAAAACAAAGCGTTGACTTTGAACAATACTAAAAATAGATTTCAAGGAATGGCAATTTTGTATGGGATAATTTTATTTTGGGATTACTATACACACTATATTGTTCGTGTTAGCAAAACAAGGAATTAACAAGGAATTTTTATGCCATGAATTATTATTCCCTTTTACAAAAGGTTAAATATATGGCAGAAAATTATTAAGGGATCTAAAGTATGTTCCATTTATTCACATTGTTCCGTAATTATGAACAATACGGTTGATTTTAAAATCCATTCAAATTTAGTTACTCATATTCTTGTCTTATTAACTGACGTATTTGTGATTAACAAAAAAAATAAAACAGTGCTTTTGTACATACCTTTTTTCCTGTACATAAGTAGTGTATCATAATAGCATAATTATAAAGCTCAGAACAAATCGATTGACCTACCAAGAGTAAACATAACATTACTGGGTTAGGTATCATGGGTGGCTAAAGTCACTTTGGCAACGATGTCTAATATTGGGGTTGACGATGCAAGAGGCCCAGGTTGGGGCAGTTAACCTCCCGAAAACTTCCATAAGCTCCCCTTGACAGCCCTCACTCATGGTGAACGGGATCTGCGAAGGATTACAGTGTCATTGATGTGGAAACTGATACAAAGCCTATGAATTTTCCTCTAATCACCTGTTCTTTTTGAGGATTATCAAGCCCTGAGAATGTTTAGCGAGCGAGCCAACCAAAATTTGATTTGTTAATGCTTTTTCAAAGGGTCCCGTAATTAATTACTGGCCCTGTCCCTTTTGAAGTAAGCCAAAACAATATTTGTATCTAAATGTAAACGCTGTAACAAATTTTTAACGCAATTTTATGGTATGTTCATTATTAAGGAAGCGTACATACGTTGTAATTAGATTTGCGGAAACAATTTGAAATTATCAACAACGTATGATTTAATTATGTAAGTAAGCATTCAATAAACAAGTCCTTGGAAAGTATTTCATGTAAGATAAACACTTTAGGTATAGGCGCATGATATTGTTAGTAACAAACTGGTTATCGGTACCCTGAGAAAGAATCATAGAAAACCTTAAGAGAAGTTAATCATAAACATTCATTCTGAGTGCATCTCACATCTGATGAAAGAGTAATGTTCGACTTATGAGGCTAACATGGCGCAAAATACTGGTTCAGGATTACTTATCTGTCATCTCAAGTATAATAAGTGGCGTAAAAGGGATAGACGATAATACGATTAGACAGAAAATTCTTGATAGGCTCCATCCTGGTAAATGCATAAAAAACAGGCGACGTCAACGCTGCACTCACGCATTCTCAGCGCTGATTACACACACACGCTTGTGGGATTAATGTCAGACAACCCGTTTCCTGTTACCTGCGTCCCGGGCAAAAAGCAGAGACAGCTCCGTAATTCTGAATTAATTTCACATTTGAAAACATCAGTTAGACCACAAATGAACTAACAAAATACCATCCCAACAGGATTACGTCTGGCACTAAAGCCGCTCAGACGTTTCGAGATCTCGTATTTTGTAAAACCAAAATGTCGGTAACAAATTCGTTCAGCGGACGCAATCTACGGGACTTAAAACAAACAATTACTTCAGATTGTTCGGAAAGGAGAGCAAAAAGCGAAGCAATCAAATCGGTGCAGCTACCGTGAGGCAAAAAAAGTTCGGGGTGTGCGCTGCCGATGTAACGGAGCGAGGTGGTCCACGTAATAAAGTAGCAGAGAGAGCTCATTTCACGAATCTATTTCTCTATGATGAAATTAGTGATTTATTAGTACATTCATTGTAAGCTTAATAAAAAAATTACTTTTGAATACGCTTTTATTAGCTTCAGACGTATGTATGTTAGTATGTAACGGAACCTTTGAACACGATTTTGACCCCCGTCAAAACGTCGGATTAACTCGAAATTTGGTATACTTATTACGGACCGATGACAGTTTAATATTAAAATAAAATTAAACAAAAAATTTAAAAAATTGAAATACAACTAAAAAATGAAAAATAAATAATAGTTTCAAAAAACTAACAAAATACGCTTTTATAGAAAATGCGACTAAAAATAGAAAATAAAATTATTTTAAGAAAAATGATTTTATTGTAAAAAAAGCGTGGGGTGCTTTTCAGGATATTATCAAAATA
The DNA here is from genome assembly GCF_003987935.1 of Bombyx mandarina. The sequence goes on from NW_021011564.1 coordinate 1,491,578, forward strand.
GCCCTTCTACTCATATCTGTTTATAAAATATTTATAACTACTGATACCATGCACCCCACGCTTTTTTTTACAATAAAATTTTCCTTACACTATTTTTAATTCAAATTTAATAAAATTTATTTTCTATTTTTTAGTTGAATTTTCTATAAAAGCGTATTTTGTTAGTTTCTTTAAGCTATTATTTATTATTTAGTGACTAGCGTTAAGTAATTTGATATTAAGCTTAGGATATATTAAGCTGACTATTTTTAAGTCGATAAATATATGTACATATACATCAAGTGAAAGAATCATAGTAACAGAGAAAGTCAGTAAGACATTATCAGCGGGATTAACGGTATAATCAATCACGGAAATGCAAAAGCAGACGTATTATTTGAAATAATGATTGAAGAGCGCGCATCAGCTGGGAACGCGTAACTAATTCTAGGCAAGGTGACACACATTCTGAAAGCAGGCCGCCAGGTACGTGGTACCGTGGCGAAACGAGTCTGGATTTTCATAAATAACCCATAAGAATCGGCGAACAATAAATAATATAATTTGCTTCGCTCGAACCAGCTGTGCTAAGGAGCGGACTGAATCACGCGATTTGATACGCGCCTCCATCAACTTGGCCTTTGTCAAAAGGCTAGCTAATAAAGTTTAGCAGATGTGATTTTCTAAACGAGACTGTTACAAATGATTCCTTTGAATATCTAACGATAATAATTAACGATTGGGTAGTGAGGATTTTTGTTACTGATCTTATTTAGTCATGATATACAGTCAGTTTTGATTAGGACAAAAAAAAAATTACGTAATCTTCGCAATAAATTGGACTTGAATAATTTACTTGTAAACGAGTCCTGTTGAATTAATCAAAGAATGTTGAAACAATGCTTTCGATGCTGCGCCAAGAATCCAACGACACGAGTCTTGCAAAAACAATATCGTTTGCTTAACTTAGCCCTATCTCCACACGATCGATAAGATTTAAAAGGGAAAGTTTGCCGCCAACGTTCGTAAAATTCTTTAACGAAATGTGATGCGAACAAAGAAAGAGAAAAATGCATCATTATAGTCTATTGTGTTCAATTTAAAAATTTTTCGAAAAGCGAATTCGTCAAACGTAAAACAATTCGATACGCGTTCGAATTTGTTGTTCGAGGTTCAATTCAATTTCTTGGTCGTACGACTTTGCTCGCGTGAATTGGGTCGCGTAACCGGGTCCGCCCTTTTGGGACCAAAACGTTATTTTTTTTCACACAGATTGCGCGTTCTTTGATCTCCAGAATGTGTGCGTTAAGCGTTTCCTTCGCTTTGTGCTGGCTCTGTGTGTGTCTTGTGCCGACGCCTTCGACAACGACACCCAGCGGGATGTAAAAATCAAGAAAAGAGCTGTTTGTCGTGATTTTTCCTTTAGAACCCGGAGAGCGAGGAGGTGAATGAAAATTACACATTATTATACGTGCCTTATACCAAGTTAGTTCTGAATGCTGTTCAAGACTAGAATGCCGAAATTTCAAAGTGTCAAGTACGTAGTCCGAGGTGAGAGCGCAAACGTGTCAAGAACTCCGAAACTTCTTCTTGACACAGTTCACTGTTATGAACATTACTTCATACGTACCGGGAGTTTAGCACGTCGTAAACTGTAGGATCTATTACGCGGCGGCGTTCGAGATTATCCCGGTGCTACTTTACGAGCTGCCTTTGAACATAGTCCAATATTTTTCGATGAGTTCTTCTTTTATTTACACGTCATTTCGGATCCTCCCTATCCACTAACGGTGCTTTTAGGTACCTCAAGCACTGGTCGTCGTTCTCGTCGAACCCGTCGCTTGCGATGAAAGGCTCGACGAGTAAATTAACCCTCAGACACAGCCTACTGAGCTTCTCGCCGGATCTTCTCAGTGGGTCGCGTTTGCGATTCGGTGGTAGATTCTGCGAAACACGGCTCTTGCTAGGGTTCGTGTTAGCAACGTCGTCAGGTTTGAGCCCCGTGAGCTCACCTACTAGTTAAGGTTACGCTGATATAGCCTCTCAAGGCTCTCAGCTTAGGTAGGAAAAAAATATCTTTATTATTTGTTACCGACTTATGTTTGAGCATGAAAAATTAAGTTTGCACGGTTCGTGCGAAGCGCTCGTTCAAGTCGATTATGAACGGTAACGATCGCATGAACTTGGGCTATGTAGTGCGAAATTGCGGCACCTCATACACTTTAGAGCTTGCTACGATACTAAGATTCGCGTTTTAGCTTGAATACTTGGGTATATTCCTATCTCAGGTTTAACGTTTTAAAGTACTAAATCTATATATATAAAAATGAATTGCTGTTCGTTAGCCACGCTAAAACTCTAGAACGGCTGGACAGATTTGGCTTATTTTGGTCTTAAATTATTTGAGGAAATCCAGAGAAAGTTTAAAAGGTAGATAAATGTGAAAGTGCTCGGAATTAAATAAAAATAACAATTTTGTTTTCCCTTTGATGTGCCCCCCGTCGGACGGATTCCTTTTTTTTGTATTATGTTTATTTCACTACGAAGTCTGCCGGGTTAGCTAGTATCTAATATATTCCTATCTCAGGTTTGACATTGTAAAGAATCTTTAAGTACTAAATATTTAAATCGTTGTTTTTAATCTTGTTATTTAACACTAAACATATCCTAACGGGTCAAATGACCCATTTTGAACTTTTTCAATTGCATGTATCATCTTATTGCACATTTGACTTCATTAATATTTTGTTACGAATTAATCTAGTTATTTACTATACTATTTTTTTGTTGATTTTGTGTTGTTTTTTAGTGTAATACCGTTATCTACCTGCTATAGTAGAAATAGGTATCAGTAAGTGTTGGTGTGATTAGTGTTAATAAATAATGTAATAGTATATTTTATATTTGAATTGTTATGGTCGTAAATAATTACAAAAACATCATATCTCACAGTTATTACACGGGACTGGACTATAAAACCGGCCGTTGCTTGCTGGAGCGTTCCCGTGGGGTCTGAAGCCAACAATATTTTATTATAACTTGTGAATAGGAACCCAAAATACGCGGCTTTGTCGTGTGAGGTCTCGCCTCTCGGCTCAGGTGATATTATGGCGTTACTAATTGAAGTCGATTTAAAAAAAAAAACTTATAGGGATATTGAGAGCGAAACGAGAGAAGACCATTGTAGCTTTTGTTTAGAACGCTAAAAGTTCGCACGCTGTGAGTTAATTTTTTCGCTCCACGGGACTGAATCTAACATAACGACAAAAACGCACCGTTACAAATGTCCGAAGTGTAGAAATTAATAGCGACAATCTTTTCTTTGACGCTTTTGTTTCGCACAATGTTTCTTTGTCTATTTTGTTAGCAATAATGGAAGTGTTTAGCGTCAGATCTTTTGTTCGACCAAAAAAGGTCTCGTAGTGATGAATAGTACACGTGGAGTATACGACAACACGTTGAATTGTAATTTTCTTCGGACATTAGCTGTTTAGTTCAAATGAATATTTTCAAAGTGTGAATTATGCAGGCATTAAATAATATATTCAGATGATTGTGACATTTTATAGCATTTTAGAAAGACACTGAAATACGTTTTATCTATTTGTTTTTTACTTTGGTAGAGGACATTTATACATAGTACTTTAAGGTTTTTTTTCTTACCTAATCTGGTAACCTTAGAGGGCCAGCGTCACCGTGCGAGTGGATGAGCTCACGGGTCACTAACCTGAGGACGTTGCTAGCTCTAGCCCTAGCAAGAACAGTGCTTCGTAGAATCTACCATAGGATCAGAAACGCGACCCACTGAAAAGATCCGGCGAGAAACTCAGTGGGCTGTGTCTGTGGGATAATTTGTTCGTCGAACCCAACGAGAACGGTGACCGGTGCTTGAGGTACCTAAGTGCACCGATAGTGGATCGAGAAGATCCGAAATGACGTGTTTAGGGCGACTTCGACTGTTTTATGATAATACGATGTAATGTAATGTAGGTTTCAAAGAAATATCCCTAGTGTGTTTTAGGGTTCGTTGGGACCTAATGGGTAAAACGATCGATGGCCTCGTATCGAACGATACGACATTGCTGAAGTTTAAATAAGTAAGTAATAAGTTAGTATTTACCTTCTTTTTTTTTTTTTTTTTTTCGGGTAGAGGGCCGAACCTCCTACGTATTTACCTAGGTATTCACCAATGACCTAGATAATGAAAGGAACTTGTGAAAATAAATTTTTTTTTTGGTTTAAGGCATATTGTGTATACATCCTGGTTAAGACTAAACACCACACTTCTGTATAAAAAAATAAGCCCGATATACGACGTAAAGTTCTCTCCACAAGCCTCGTTTGAAGAAGGACATGTCATAGCGCTCGGGAAACACCGTGGAGGGGAGTTCATTAAAAAACCGGATGGTACGTGGCAAAAAAGATCTCTGGAAACGTAGTGTGGATAAACGTGGCTCCAGGTAGTATGGGTGAACTCTACTCCGGTGGCGGGCGGTGCGACAGTAAAAATGAGATGATGGAAACATTTCAAACAATTCCTGAGAGCATTCCCCATGGAGCATACGGTACAAATGCAGAGAGAAGCGAAGTCCCTCCGCAGACCTAGAGGCTCCAAACGATCCGGGAGAACGGGATTAAAATTTCCCTTTATTTAATTTAAATAAATAAAATTCGCTAAATGTTCAATTTGATTTGATTTCATGGATTTCTGATCTTGTATAACTTAGAATATTATGTACAAGTAGCAAAACACAGACAACATTATTACGAGTTTGCTCCATTAAATACGACAACTAGTGACGGGATCCGATCAGCATTATCGCGCATCTGCATGTTAAGTCAAGCTTGCTTCAGTAGATTCATAATAATTGGTGCTGTCAATTAAGCAACATTCACTCGTATGCTAAGTAAGATCATTTAGTCTTCAGACTTTTAAATATTTAAATGAACATATACAGTTTTATTGAAACAATTCTAATTTTAATGGTTTTTAACAGGATTTGTAGTTGTGGGTGTGTGAGAGTTGGCTGAGTTTGTATCTATCTATATAACTGGATCTTTACGTCTTTTCACCAGATTCAAAATGTCCGAGTGGTTTGCAAATTTTTCACAATAATTTGTATCGAGGAACGATGATATTTACCTTTATATTTTTTAGCTTACATGAAATAAATCGGGTTCAAGCGTCTTTTTTAGTTACGTGTCATATTGCTTTAATTTTTATTGAAAAACTGGCCAAATTACTGATTAAATGAATGGCCCTAGACACTTTTGGCCGATAAACTTACGCAGAGCAGAAATTTTATAGTAAAGGAAAATACAGAGGGAAATAAAACCTTTATGGTAGGCAGTGACTTGGCTGTGCCCCTAGTATTGCTGACGTCCATGAGCGACGGTAACCACTTACCATCAGGTGGGCCGTATGCCCTTCTGCCTACAAAGGTAATCAAGAAGAAATAACAAACAAAACATAATTTAAAATTCGTGATATATAAACTAATATGTAATTAGTATGTACGCTGCACAATGCAACTGACGCTGACTTCTCAAGATGACCGTAAATTTAATACCAAGTCATCTTGGATTAAATTTTTTTTATGATTGAAGGATTACTGGTGGCCCGGAGCCTTTTTCAGTTTCATTAGGACAGGTGGACGACCAAAGGCTCAGCCAGGAGGTGAGGGATTTGCTAACAGCTGCCCGAGCGCTTCCGAAGGAGACCTAACAACTCAAGAGCAGCTGCTTCGCAAATGAATCTACTACCGGATCGGAATCGCGATCCGCTGAGAAGATCCGGCGAGAAACTTAGCGAGCTGATGCATGGGTTAGGTTGCACGTCGACCTCTTTGTCGAGTTCGACGAGTACGGTTACCGGGGTGGCCTAAATGATAAGACACCCAGTGTATTGAGCGACGCTGCTTCGTGATTTCAACCTCGTGACTAACGAAGCCAGGTACCAATTTTTCAATTGAAATACGTACTGAACACATATTCGCGAATTACTTCTCCGGAATATTGTGATTTCCGTAATTACATGATGGTAGGGCGCTTTATGTATATATACGGGTAGGCACCACTACCCTACCTGGTTCTGCCGCAAAGCAGCAGTGTTTAATAGCACTGCTAGCCTAAGGGCTTGGACAGCCTTTACTGTATTATATAAATGAGGCTAAAATCATATTGAAATCGGAGAAAGAATTCACGTAGTGATGTTTTTGACTCCGGTAACAACTTAACACTAGAAGGGCCGTAAGCTCGTTCTGTGGTAAAAACATTAAGTCGGAAATAAATTCACCAGTCATTTTAAAACAAAAGACAACAATTATGGCAACAGAAATACGATTTCTTTATTTAATACCTACCTAATAGATCGTCCAAAATCATGATTCAATTCAACATCCCAAATAAATTAAACAAAAACAAGTTACAAGTCTAACAAATTTAAAAAGCCATTAAAATAACTAGAAGAACACATCGAAACACGCATTTACATTTCGAAGAACTAACTCGGACATAATGAATAAATTAATACAGAAACGTGATTAATGGCCGCAAGGATTAACAATCGAAAACCTATTAATGACTAATCAAGGATTAAACGGGAAAAGCGGCACTGCAGTAGAATTTTAATATCACTAAATCATTTCAATGGATATTCCAACCGAAAACGGCAAATAAAAATAGCTTCCACATAAAATATGTGCCTAGATATAAATTTTGTAAGGACTTAGAAGCGATATTGTAGTTTCATTGTGATCTTCGGTCGTATTATTTAACTATTCGTTACGTCTAAACGGTACCGATAATTTAAATATATTTTATGATTTTCTTATTTCTAGTGTTTAGCAATTAAAATGAAATCATGTGTTCCTGTCATAGTGGCTGCCATTCGCGATACGAGCTATACGTAACCGCTTAATAACAGGTCGACTCCTTATTAATTATTTTTATCCTGTTAAAAAAAGTAATTTGCGTACCTACTGATGGTGGGGCATTTTGAGAGACCGCAAGGATACCAGGCCTGTTTATGGGGTGAAAAACTCATTCGTTTTATAGTTATGCTATTTGTCTTCATGTCTTTAGCGTAAAGTTTCTAGAAACCACTAAGTCGGTCGTCAATTCCCCGTTTATACAGTAAAAAAGGACATCAAATGAAATATGAACTCTAAATCCGTTTCACCTCTATGCAATGTGCAATAAAGTCGTCTTCGTGATTAGTGATTAATATGCTACGGGGCTTTGATTCGATTTCCGGTCGGAATCATTGTTTTTGCTAAAGACATGTATTATTCAGAGTCTGGGTTTTTTTTTTCCATGCCTATCGTAGTGACCTCGAGGGGTCATACTAGATTCACCGAGCGAGTAGGTGAGCTCACGGTCCTCTAGTCTGTTGAATCTGCTAACAGTCGCCCTAACAAGAGCATTGCTTCGCAGAGTTTACCACCCGATCGGAAACGCGACCCACTGAGAAGATCAGTCTGATGATGCTATCTACTATTTATATTTATATATTTGTATTTCCGGTACCAGTATATACCAAATGATAGATTCAATTCTGAATGTGAAACTTCTTCTTTTTCTTGCCATTATGTGATTGAGGTGCGCCCTGCATGTCCTCTTATAATGCTGCTTGCTGAGTCAATTACTTGTACTAAAATTATAAATATGCAAGTAGCACTTACTATCCCTTACGTTTTCCCGTTTAAATTATAAAATCGATTTTGATTGAATTTGTCACGGAAATGGTTTGAGCTTTGAGAAATAATATGAGTTAACTTTCATTCCATTGCTAAGTACGGATCTTCCTTCACAAGGTGGTGTAGTTCCCGACGTAAAGTCCAATTGGCAAGTTCAGTTATTATTACTTCACCTATATAGTGAATGTATTCTTTACAGCTATAAAAACCGTCCTCTTGTCTACTTATTAAAAATATTTGACATTATCTTTTGTCAGCTATAAATTTGACATGTAAATTTCGCGCCATTCCGTTCGACTTCCCAGAATTATTTTAAAGAAATCTGTTGTTAGACAATCGTTGTAACGCGAAGAATTTGATTTGTAAACTATGAGTTCGTTAACAGGAAATCGTGGAATTAGCATAAGACGCATTGAAGGGTTTTGAATATATGTGGCGTCAAATGAAAGATAAATTTTAGATGTTATTGTTCTCTGTTAGGAACGTGCGCCGTGAAACTTGCTAATGGGTCTGGGTTGAGGATAAAGAGCCTTTGAGAGATCCTAATACATCCGGTCGAGATAAGATTTTAGAACGTGCTAAACTAAGTATTTTTTTTATTGTGGTAGGATTGAATATTGTAACAAGGGACAGGAAACAAGTATCTAGATGTTTTTTTTGTTGTGTACATTACATTTTACGTATTATATAGTATAGTTAGTAATTTTGTAGATACAATTATGGGAATGAGAATATGTTAGAATATGTTAAAGGAAGTCTGAAAGTGGCACCTGTAACAGAGAAGTTGAGAAGTGCGCGTTTGGGATGGTATGGACATGTGATGAGACGAAATGACAATGAAGTTGTTAAGAAAGTTTTAACTATGATATGTGTAAGAGGAGAGTGAGCGAAGAAATGTTATGTGATAGATGTATTTTATTGTATGTATATTATTTTATTGTCTGTGTATTATTTTATGTCTTTCTTTTTCAATGCTATGAGTATATATTCTTTGCCACTTTAAAATAGTGCTGGGCTAAAGAATAATCGGAGAATAATATCGGTGGTATGAAACCCCGAAAGCCACTCCACGCCACGACCACTCTGTCAAGAGTGTACGGATAGGAAGAATAAGAAGAAGTTCAGAATTAAAAATTTAATGTCAAAAAGAATTCCGGTACCGGGAATCGAACCCGAGCCTCCTGGGTGAGAGCCAGGTATCCTAGCCACTAGACCATACCGGATATACTTTAGCTTTTGAAAATTTTGTAGTGGTACTAATGAAAATATAACGTTTCACGATAATTTATTTTTGTAATATTTTATTTATTAATTTTTTACACAATTTACCAATACGTTTGATATGTTTTGAGCAAAAAACATTATTTAGTCTTTTATTAAAACCATTTCACATTTTGAAAAGTTCCTATTGTATTATTTACGGGACACATCATATTATGTCCATAATATTTACTAGCCGTACTTGCCCGCTTCGCTGGGCATTTCAAATTAACATTATTATTTATTGTCATTATTATTAGGGAGTCCAACACTCATATAAATATTAGCCTATCCATTAACTACATGTATTTTCTACATAGATACCAAATTTCAAATCAATCAGCTGCATGGTTCAGTAGTTAAACCGGAACATCCGTAAAAATCACTGTAGATTTATATATTAGTATGGATTTTTGGGTGGCGCATTTACGTCGTAGATGTCTATGGGCTCCAGTAACCACTTAACATCAGGTGGGCTATGAGCTCGTCCACTCATCTAAGCAATAAAAAAAAAATAGTATAGATTATACATATTATGTATATCGTTCAAAGTCGCTCTAATGCTTGATAACTATTGATTAAAGGGAGTCTGGTTTCGATTTATGTGTGTTTATATATTTAGCCTTCACTCTAGATACACATATCCGTAAAGAATCAATTAAAATTTATGTATAAATGGAGAGCTTAATTTATACACCATGGTGTATACCTGTATGCAGTTAAAAAGGAGACGGTTTGGACGGTTCTCCATTCTTTCTATATAATATTATTTTTCCTTTGATAGGCAGACAAATATGTAGTATCTACACCGTAGGAAGATGCTTACCCCAGTCAATATCATCAAGAATGTGAGGCACACCATCGGGTTCTTTAAGAAGAGAATATCACAGGACGCTAAATTGTCACGAATAATTTTGAATCATACTATCGGAGAATCCTAATTACTAAACATATTTATTTACCAATGAGAGGATTTTTTTTCCTACCTAAGCTTGCCTTGAGCCTTGAGAGGCTATTTCAGTGTAACATTAACTAGTACGTGAGCTCACGGGGCTCAAACCGGAGTGATGCTAACACTGACCCTAGCAAGAGCAGTGCTTCGCAGAATCTACCACCGAATCGGAAACGCGACCCACTGAGAAGATCCGGCGAGAAACTCAGTGGGCAGAGAGAGGAGAGACACGTAGCGTTCCAAAATTCCATCGATCCAACTTAATAAACACACACAATAGATAAATTAGTTGCTAGTTCCATAACTAATTCCGCATCGTAATGACATTATATTAATGTGAATATAAAGATGAATATTATCAGTTTGAGTGCATCGCTTTGTAGGTGCTGCGTTGGCCACCCACGCGGCACTGCGTACTATAGGCCATTGTGGCTCGCGACTGTGGGAATGCGCCACCGAAGCCAACTGTGTGATTAGATTAGTGTGAATCACTGATCTTGTTTGACATTTTGATGCGTCAAAAATTGAAAAGGCTGTTCGCTTCGTTTCGGGGTTTACTCCGATGTTAAAAACAACATTTTTTTTTGATGAATCGAATATTTCGTATAAATAAACCGACGGTAAATATATTGTGGTGTTGTTTTAATATTAGTTTTGTGTAATGAAGTATTATTTTGTATGAAGTGTAATTGTAATGAAGTTTCTTACTGGTGGTAGGACCTCTTGTGAGTCCGCGCGGGTAGGTACCACCGCCCTGCCTATTTCTGCCGTGAAGCAGTAATGCGTTTCGGTTTGAAGGGTAGGGCAGCCGTTGTAACTATACTTGAGACCTTAGAACTTATATCTCCGCCGATCGAGACTTTGACCGCATTTATTAATGGTCGGTGATGTCCATGGGCCCATGGGCCCATTACTTTAGGTGGTCATGGGTCGTCTACCAACAAAAACACTGATTTAATGATACCGGATCTTAAATGGGATAATATAGTAATTAGGTGATATATTGGTATTTGAACATAAACATCGCTTTTTTTTTCAAATAAATATTATATTTATTTAAGCACCGACGACACCGTAGCATTAATTATCTTCCATGTTATTACAAACGTAATTAAATAAGAATTAATTTATATTGCAAACAACTAAACTAAAATGGCATTCCATTAAATGTCACTCAAACTTCTGGACGTTTCTGATAGTCCCAGTAATCTGTGTAAGTGCTTATTAAATTTTATTAGACGTAATGAATTACTCATATAGTTGTTATAAACAAACACATGCACGCTACTTAAATTCAAGAGTCAGTCAGTACGTCAATCAGCTGAGATCTTCTAACATTAAGCATATGTTAAACGCGTGAATAACCGCTCTTGAGAGACCACTAATGTAATTTTTGAATCAGGATTCAATTACATTTCTTCTTTCCTTTATTTGTAGCAGCACAATAGATATTTAGCGAGGACGAATATTTTTGTGTGCACAATTTTTACAGCTTGCATGGCGTGTTTTTGATTTGAAAAATTTGTTTGCTTTCTAACAAATTTCGTTGTCATTTTTATAACTTTTGCGGGCAGACGAGCATACGGCGCACTTGATTGTAAACAGAAACCATTGCTCATGGACATCAGCAATGCCAGGGACTCAATCAAGTCGCTGCCTCCACTATCTTGGAAGAAAGTAAGGTCTTTGCTTCTGTTCTAAATAAGCACAAATCAGTACTTGATACCAATATTATATAGGCAGTCTTTCTTTGCGATTACTAAGTCATAAAGTGGAACGCATTAGTATGCGACTGTTGGATTTTCTTGTAAAAATCTATTAGGGACTCAATATTGTTAAAAGCGTTGATATATTGAAGACTAAATTGGTTTTACGTATTAATTGGAGGAATCTCAACATTTACTGTTTCACGAAAAAAAAGCCCCATTGTTTACTAAAGTAAGCTGGTAGTGCTAGGGGCGTGGGCGCGATTCATGACGTCACCGCGGTTAATTAAAGTGACAATCACCTTTTGTTCGAATTACGCAACATCAAAGGAGGGGCAATTAGTTGAAACCTATGATATAGATAACATAAAGACTATATTATATGTTGAAATCTCGATAGTAATAAATCCAATATTAAATTTTCAATATTGTCTATATTCCACAGCATATTTCATGGTACCTCGTATAGTAAAAAGACTTGGATGGATTGTGTGAAAGAGAATATGCGAGGGCCGAATGTCTGGGTAAATATGACGTACGATAGGCCTGAATAGAAAAAGAAGATATGCTGCGCCGAGCCCTCGTAGTGAGATAAGGACAAGAAAAAGAAGAATAATATTCCATTGTAATTTAGGATATAATATAAGATTCCTTACGTAAATTCTAAATTATGCAACTTTTTTTTTATTGCTTAGATGGGTGAGCTCACAGCCCACCCGGTGTGAAGTGGTTACTGGAGCCCATAGACATTTACAACGTAAATGCGCCGCCCACCATGAGATATAAGTTCTAAGGTCTCAGTATAGTTCCAACGGCTGCCCCGCCCTTCAAGCCGAAACGCATTACTGCTTCACGGCAGAAATAGGCGGGGTGGTGGTACCTACCCGTGCGGACTCACATGAGGTCCTCACACCAGTAAACAAATTATGTTTATCTTCAAAGGTGAAAATGATCTATCCAAATTTTACAAAATTTTTAGGTTCGTAAAACAAAATTACTAATTAATGGTATATAATCAATGGTTCTCATCCCACTGTTCTAAAGTTGCAATATTCAATAGCATATATAATATTCCTTCTTAAGGAGCTCTAATAGGTGACACAGTGACATGAAACATATGGTGCATTAGAGACCGACTTAACATTATCTAAAGGCCTTCATTAAAATGAAATTATGTGTCAAGTAATCATACAGCAAGTTATGTCTTGAAAATTAATAGCACTGAAATTATTTACCCGAACCGATTTTGGAAATTTTGATGGAAAAATGAATAGTTTAATATTCATTTTTGATCATTTATATTAAGATTTTTTGAATACATTTGAAAGCTTTAGGTAATTGTTATTTTAGCTAAGTGAAGTTTTAGAGAAATAATTGAGCTTAAATATTTATAGTTGATTCCGTAATGGCTCTTACAGAAAGCACTATCCATTCCAACCAGGTAATCATTTTTATAATGTCCGCCGATTTTAGTTTCGGGATTTCGGGACAAATAGATATATGCTCAATACCATATATACGAGCAAAAAAAACCTATTTTTTTATTTTATTTTATTGCTTAGATGGGTGGACGGGCTCACAGCCCACCTGGTGTCAAGTGGTTACTGGAGCCCATAGACATCTACAACGTAAATGCGCCACCCATCTTGAGAAATAAGTTCTAAGGTCTCAGTATGGTTACAACGGCTGCTCCATCCTTCAAACAGTGCGTTTCTGCTTAACGGCAGGAATAGGCAGAAATAACCTGTTCACATAAGAAAGTTTACCTGAACTCGAAATCGAATCCACAATTTTTGTTGCTGTCACGTTAACTACTGCCCCACCGAAGCAGTCAAATGTTTTATATATCTTGAAATATAAAAATAAGGTCTTAAGGTAAATGTGTGTTTTAATGTTATCACTTTATATTAGACTAACTGTAACCGTCCGCTTCGCTGGGCATTTAAAATTAACATTATTATTTCTCACCCCCACAAAGATTCTCATAATTAATGCCCCCGCAACTGGTGTAGGGAGTCCAACACTCATATAAATATTAGCCTATCCATTAAGTACATGCATTTTCTACATGGATACTAAGTTTCAAGTCAATCGGATGCATGGTTCAGTAGTTATAACGGAACATTCGTAAAAACCTCTGAAGATGAAGATGTATATAAAAGTATTTTGTACTTAGAACTGACCGTTAGAATAGTTTTTATTTCAATCACCTAATGACTTCTATGAAGAAATTTTGATCATACATTTATCATATAGAACGCGAATAAATAAAATACTGTGAGGTCTAATAATGAAAGGTGGGAGGTGCGTTTGTCACAACACCCGATAATACCCTTGTTTATTCGTCGAAGCATCGAGATATCTTTTGAGTCATCGAAGAAGCCTGTTCTGTGCATTTGAATTTTTAAAGTGATAAATTATGTAAAATATCTTTGATAGCGTTACCGAGATCTCATTTTATTAGTTTATTTTTAATGTCAACAATGAATTTGTTAATTTAGTTGTTTTTTTCATTAGTGAAACTGTCGTGTGCACGATTGGGTATACGAAATGATAACATATAAATTTACAGATGCATGGTTTGATTAATATTGTGAGAACTGGTGTGTTAGGATGTATTTTGAGTATACGTAGTACCTATTTCTCTAAGAATTCATCCGTATATGAGGTCATTACTAGAAAAAATTTAAATATTCGACCACATCATTTACCGTGGATGGTATAATTTTCCTCATAGTATTAGTGTACTAAGTACTACCATCGGTTATCTATGGCATTGAAAATTATTGATCACTATTTTTGTATATTGTTATGAAAAAGGGCTTTTTCGTTGGACTTGAGATATTGGACTTGATATTTTTTTTATAAAAAATATACTTTCGAATTAAAAGTTATTTATTGTCACGCACTAAAATGTAACTGACAAATTAGCAAAATCACTTTGGCCTTTTCGCTTTGGACTCTTTATGTAATTTCCTCAGTAGATATACTTCGGATACAAATTCATTATGCGCACTAGATAGACATATTATGTATTACAAATGTTCTTTCTGAACCAACAACTAATACAAACATAGTCTTAAATGTGATTTAAAATGTACACAGAAAACAAAAGAGCGCTTATAAATAGCCGTAAGAACACTCAATGCTCGACCCATTCATCATGTCAAAGTCTTTGCAGACGTGGAGATTCCTCTTCAGCTACAAAGCAAGTACATTGTCTGAAAACAAAGCCACCGATTTCCAGCTCTGTGACAGCGTTCAGGGAAGAATAATAGACTATAAGTTGCGAAGGCTTTCGGCGTTTCAATAGAAATCTCGATCTAGGATTCAGGTTTTATTTTTATTTCTTATTGCTTAGATGGGTGGACGAGCTCACAGTCCACCTGGTGTTAAGTGGTCACTGGAGCCCATAGACATCTACAACGTAAATGCGCCACCCACCTTGAGATATAAGTTCTAACGTCTCAAGCATCGTTACAACGGCTGCCCTACCCTTCAAACCTAAACGCATTACTGCTTCACGGCAGAAATAGGCAGGTGGTGGTACCTACCCGTGCGGACTCACAAGAGGTCCTACCACCAGTTATGTATGTCGTATGTTAAGTATGAATAGCGATACATAATGATTTGAGTAGGTAGGTACCTTTAACCCGCCCTGGTGCATCATATATTTTGATTGAACCAATAATGGGTTCTACTGATTCTACTAATCGATGATTGAGACAGCCGTTTTTATTATTTTTTATTGCTTACGTGTTTGGACGAGTTTACGGGCCACCCGATGTTGAGTGGTTACCGGAGCCCTTAGACGTGTACAACGTAAATGCCACCACCTAACTTGAAATATGAGTTCTAAGGTCTCAGTTTTTACAGTACAACGGCTGCGCCACCCGCGAGAAATAAGCAGTGTGGTGTTAGCTACCCAGTTTCTTGCTAGATCTTCTTCAGTGGGTCGCCGTTCCGATGTGTGAAGTAGGTATATATGTATTATATAGTTACGACTATTAGACGAAGTACTCGCCTGAAGGATTCGACCAGCCAGCTTATCTTTTAGGCCACGATGACTTAAACAAGAAAAAAGATTTCAATGCAATTCTTTTTTTTTTAGAAATCTAGAGCTCTTGTTACTTTACTTGAGAGATTACATTTAAATAACTAATCTTAGAAACCTTTAGAAACCAATAATCCATACAGTCAATATGAATATGTTCTTATTAACGTAAGCTTTAGATAATGCAACAACTTGGCTTAAATTCTGAAATAAAAAATCAAGTTGAACATTCGATACAAAGACACATACATACATCAGCTCTTATGTTACAAAATAACAGTGAAGATGTTTTTTTTCGATTTCCTTCTAATGTTTATATGCACGGGCTAGCTCGTTTATCTGGTCGACTTACGGCTTCCTCCATACCATGTTTTGTTTGATCGTATTTATTGTCTTCGACCATGGCAATTCACAGCATCCATTAACAAAGGTTTATGTGCGTACTGTCTCATTAGAGAACATTGTACATCTAATCTAAGATTGATAAGGCCTTGATATGCTACATCGAAGGGTTTGTTGTAATTAGATTTATACGTTCGTTCTATTTTATGATTTGAACAAGGTAATAATTGTTTATCGTTTTGTAGTTTAGTTAATTTCTTATTTCATTTGCGTATTTTGTGTAATTAAGAAGTTGAGCTAATCAGTGATAGTTTAAATTAGCATACACATTTTTGGCTTACGTAATAGTTTGAGTTCGAGATGTTAGTTCCATTGAAATTCAAGTACGGATCGATACGGATACATGATCACAGGACGGCCAATGATAAGACACAAAATATAAAATTATGATGTTGTTTTTTAAAAGCATTACACATCGTTTATAGTTTTTTAAATATATTATATGAATTCGTGGAAAATTGAACATAAAATTACTTTATTATTCTCGTAATTACCAATAATGAAAACTTTTAAATCCAAGATATTTTACTAAATAATTAGTAAGTTAAACAAAAAACGTACAATGCAAGCAAAGTACGTCACATTTACCCCGGTCTCCGGAGACCCATCTAGCGCTCTTCGCCGATGACACGGCTATCTACTACTCGTGTAGGAAGATGTCGTTGCTGCATCGGTGACTCCAGATCGCAGTAGCCACCATGGGACAGTGGTTCCGGAAGTGGCGCATCGACATCAACCCCACGAAAAGCACAGCGGTGCTCTTCAAAAGGGGTCGCCCTCCGAATACCACTTCGAGCATCCCACTCCCTAATAGGCGCGCAAACACCTCCGCCGTTAGCCCCGTCACTCTCTTTGGCCAGCCCATACCGTGGGCCTCGCAGGTCAAATACCTAGGCGTCACCCTCGACAGAGGGATGACATTCCGTCCCCATATTAAAACGGTACGCGACCGTGCCGCCTTCATATTAGGACGTCTCTACCCTATGCTTTGCAAGCGAAGCAAACTGTCCCTCCGTAATAAGGTAACTCTCTACAAAACTTGCATACGCCCCGTTATGACGTATGCAAGCGTAGTGTTCGCTCAGCCCGCACCAACTTGAATCCCCTTCAGGTTATTCAATCCCGATTCTGCAGGATAGCCGTCGGAGCACCATGGTTCCTGAGGAACGTGGATCTCCACGATGACCTGGAGCTCGACTCTGTCAGTAAGTATCTACAGTCGGCATCAATGCGCCATTTCGAGAAGGCGGCACGACATGAGAACCCTCTTGTCGTGGCCGCTGGAAACTACATACCCGATCTTATAGACCGAATGGTAAACAATCGACGTCGCCCAAAGCACGTCATTACGGATCCTCCCGATCCATTAACGGTGCTTTTAGGCACCACAAACACCGGTCACCGTCCTCGTTGAACCCGTCGCTTGCGACGAAGGGCTCGACGAGCAAATTAACCCCTAGACACAGCCCACTGAGTTTCTCGCCGGATCTTCTCAGTGGGTCGCGTTACCGATCCGGTGGTAGATTCTGCGAAGCACTGCTCTTGCTAAGGTCAGTGTTAGCAACTCTCCGGTTTGAGCCCCGTGAGCTCACCTACACACGTTAGGGTGAAGCTGAAATAGCCTCTCAAGGCTATCAGCATAGGTAGGAAAAATAAATAAAAAAAAAAACGTCACATTATATGTTGTAAATTTTGCAGTTATATGAATATATCTGTAGTTTATCACTGAATTCAAATGGCAGTTAATATACCACACTATGTAAAACTGTTTTCTTTAAATATTATGAAAAGCAACAATTCAGCTCAGACATGTACATCTGAAACATTTCCTGGAAAGCTGCCAACAGTTGCACCAACAGAATTTGTTCGAGATAACAAAAACAAAATGGATCGCACAAAAAAAACATAGATAGGAACCGTGACAGACAAAGTAGGCGCCGATACTTTGTTTTTTAATGTCTTTATAAGTGCTGAGGAACATCAAGTTAATGAAACTCCCAGTTTATTGATCTACCTGCGATGTGACGCAAATCCAGTTGCCGCCAACCCTGCATTACGTTTTTCTACAAATTATTTTCTTTCTCTTTCGAACTCCTTTTTACCAGGTAGAAAAACAAGGATAGAATCATTTTAATAATGTGCATTAAGACGGGGCCATTTCATTTTGAGAATCCGACCCCCATCATTTGATAAGCCTAGGAGACAATTTCAGCATTAATCCATTAGAACAAGGAGAATGCTGCAATTATTTTCGAATTATGTTACTTTGTTGTTCGGAACGTGTCTTAAATTATAATGTTTTGTGTTATATTCTTGAGAAATATCTCTGTCTCGTATGGACATTTGGAATTTAATTTATGTAAAATTAAACTCTGATTTTTTGATTGACTGTTTTATTGTGACGTTCGTGCGTGCCTTGAGTGCAATGGCAAAGAGGTTTTAATCTATGAAATATGTCTAAACGTCGGCGCGAACATCCTCCCCCTCGTTGAAAGGTCAGTTTTCAACCTTGAATATCTTGCGCTGAGGGCAGGGGACAAATACGTATTAGGGGCCG
>NW_021011565.1:0-218506 GCF_003987935.1 Bombyx mandarina
TAATGATACCTAGTATATTCTTAGTGAGACGTATTTTGAGTAAAATAAATATGTATTATTATTATTGAATTATTATCATTGAATTAATGTGAAGGTATAATATAAAGGGACATGTAGACCTCTCATTTACGGGTATTTACTATATTGTCTAAGACGTATTAAAATCTAAGTAAAATGCTATTTGACTTATGCAGTAAATAAAAAATTTTAGGTTTCCTAAAGAACCTAACGCCAGGGAACAATGGATTGACGTGACGTGACAGGTAGAGGAAACTGGAGACAAAGACGAGTAGCATTTGCAGTAAACATTTTACTGAAAATGATTTTACCATAAAAAAATCAGAATACACTTAGTTTTGAAAAATTCATTCGCATTTTATTAATTATTGCTATTGCTATTGCAAGCGCCAACTGCTTAATAAATACGTTTTATTCCAGGGACAGTGACTATTTGTAATTAATAAATGTAAAATAGTCTTTTTTTTTCAATATTTATTTCATGTTTCATTTTCTCCATTCATTCATCAGATAATTTATCGATCAAGAATATCGATTTTATCAAGCACTAGCGTGTATGAACATTTCTATTGCCTTTTTGCGTGTGTGAGTGTGTATGCCTACAGGTGTTTTGTGCTAGTTTGCGAACGAATATCTGTCCTGAGATTTATGTGTGGGTGTTTTTGTTGTGTGCGAAATACTTATAATCACAGTATGTGTATGTGTAGAAATTAAAATAGTGGGGATGAAGCGGCGACACTGGTTCTGATACAAAATTAGAGCAAAGGCCTTTCCAACCTTATTTATCTATTCCGTGATTTTATCTCATGGTTTGTTTATTACCATTTTTTCTTAAAAATGTTAGTTATTTGTTTATTAATGTGCAATGAATAATAATTATTCTACGTTTCTCTTTCATAAATACCTAAAATAGTATACTATTTTCATCTTATATGTAAATACATTCAGTCCCACAACTAAGATTAACCTAATAATAGCACTAATGTGGAAATCCATCAAACAGTCAGCAACAGTCCTTTTTTATATTTGGCTAGGATTAAAGCTCGATTGGGGCTGTATAACTACGATTTCTTCCACACTAAACAATTTTATTTTTTTAATTTGAAGGTAAATCCTGTAACATTAGAAAACAATCGTTGGTTGTATACACCACGAGAAATTGGCCCGTATTCAGGGAAAACACCAGGATTACAATATTTCGATGCACAATTTTTTAAAGTACATGAAAGACTTGGAGAAAAAATGGATGTTATGTCCAGGAAGTTATTGGAGCAATCTTACCAAGCTATTTACGATGCAGGTAATCTTCTATTTCCGTTTAATATTCGGTTTTATAAAAATCGTGCTGTATGAGATTTCGCGTTATCATGGAGCAATAATGGTGAAGATCGATTCAGGAGTCAGGGCTGTTTCACTGAAAGTTTTTCTATCATTGTTCGGTATTGGGTACAGTAGACATCTGCCGTTATTGCTTGACTAGATTGGAGAAAATAGTGAATAACACCTGCTGAGACCACCAAACAGTTATACCTTTTTATTGGTAAGCTTTGCTTTAGGACACTACTGCGGCGTTTGACCTGAGGTCAGCCATTGTATTTTTCGCTTACGGTTATCGCAAAGAATCCACTTTTCATCACATGTCACAATTTGATCCAATATTCCTTCATTTCTGTATCGATTCAACAAGGCAACACAAATTTCAACACGCGTTTTTTTCTGCAGATCAGTCAAATCATGTTTCATGAGGCACTCATTTTTCATATTTTTTTATTTTATTGATTTGACGCAAATGAGTCAATATTGTTAGTAAGGTAACGTTAAACCATGCAGCTAATTCCTGGGTAGTTTGGCTCGGATCGGCTTCCACAATATCTTTCATCTCATTGTTATTCATACATACTACCACGCGGTTCGTCCTTCAAATCAAAATTTCCATCACGAATGCGTTTAAACCAAAATCACACGGTACGTTCATTAACAGTTCCCTCTTCAAATGCAACATTGATATTGCGAGCTGTTTCTGTAGCCTTAGTTCCATGTCAGAACTCGTATTCAATAGTCACCCGATTTTTCGAAGTATCCATCGTTTCTTGTCTTAGCTCAATTAAAAAAACCACGGAAAGTCGATAATCAAATGTTACACATTTTTTTTAAAAGAAGAACCGTATACCATACCATTTGAAAAAAGTTTCACTCAAAAATCTCAAACCATGAAGGGCCTATGTTAATTCGAAATACCTATTAAAATAAAACGGCAATTTCATACTTTAACCCCTGTTCTTACAGATACTTGTGTGCAACAAAAAACTTCTTTATCCTATTTTGCAATTAAGCACCTAGAAACAGATAAGAAGGATTATAAATAATATTTGAAATTATCCTGTACAATATCGATTTCGAAATGACAAGACAAGACGTGCTTTTCAGGTCTGAGCCCTCAGAGCTTAAATGGTAAAAATGTTGCAGTCTACATAGGTATTTCTGTTTCTGAGACTGAAATAACCGGATTTTTTGATAATTCTTCCAAGAGAGGATTTGGAATAATGGGGTAATTCAATTTGTTTTATTTTTAAATTATACTTGGTGAGGTAATAATCTTTAATCCAATTGTTTTTAAGCAGATGTAGTAAAACAATGTTCGCAAATCGTATCTCCTATTGGTTAAATGTAAGAGGTCCTTCCATAGCCGTCGACCTAGCATGCTGCAGCTCTATGAGTGCTCTACAGCTGGCATATCTTGCCATGAAAAGTGGTGAATGTGAAGCTGCCATTGTTGGAGGATGTCATTTGTGTACGCTGCCTGAATCATCAGTTCATTACAACAGCTTAAGACTATCAAAATATATTTTCACATAAATTCTATAAAAGTGGGAATTTAATTATAAATTAAGAAACAAACTAGCTTTGATTTAGTTATTTAAGCACCAAAAATATATTACAAGCATTTACATGCGAGTACATTATTAGTATTGGTGTTATATTCATTTTATACAGTATATTATACAGTATAGTATACAGTGCACAAAAGTGCACATTGAAAAAGCACAGTGTCAGTGTCCGAAAAACTGATTTAACAAAATTACATGCAGAGTAAATCAAACAAATCGAATTAATTGCCACAGTATCAAAGTAATAGTAATTACAGAAATTGTATGTTTTGCTTTTGATTAAAAAGTTTTGTTAACCAACTATACTGATATATAATTACCAAGCAACATTCATTTAAATTCACACTATATTGCAATTTGTTTTTAGAATAAACTCGATAGCAACGGATGGAAAAACTAGGTCGTTTGATCAAGAGGCCAACGGATGTGTTCTTTCTGATGCTATCAATGTTATTTTCTTACAAAAAGCGAGTGATGCTTTGAGGTAAACCATGTTTTTCTTCGTTGTGTATGGAGTTTGATTCGTAGCATTCCTCAATTTATGAGAATTTGAGAATAACATTTATTTAAGGGTATACGCTGATGTGGTCCACGCCAAGAATGAATACATTTCTTTCAAACAAGAAAATGAGTTTCCCAAGAGCGGATCATATAGGAAACCGCATGAAATTGCAAGTTTTTTGAAAGAATTTTATAAAGAAGCGGAATTCGCCCCACAAGATGTCGATTACGTAGAGGCATTTGGCATCGGTAGGCCATGAAATGTATTATTCACTTATATACATAAAGATGATACAGGTTTTAGTTGATGTTAATTCAAAGTATGTTGGTCAGTTTTTTTTACATTTTAAAAAATAAACTATATATAGGTGACACATAAAACTAGCTTCGGCGGAAAGCTAAATTTAAGTAAATTGTCACACTGCGGCTAATACAAAAATTTAGTGACAAAAAATAAGCAATTGTATGTAATGTAATCTACATCTTTTCCTTAAGGAAATAGCAAAAAGGTTAGTCGACATCACAGGAGACCGAAGAACTGGCAGCTACCTTGGACAAAGAATTAGTCTAGCTATTCAAAGGGGGAACGCTGCCAGTATCTTCGGAACTTTGCCTAAAGGGACTCCTTTTAATAATATATTTAAGTCATGAAATTATTATAATTATTATTTATTATTTAATATTATTTTATATTATTCATAATGTAAATATATATAAGGTTTGTAAATTATGTTATGAAATGTATAGATATTACATGATAACTCAAGGAATGTCGCGAGGATTTATATGACACAACAAAGACACGACAAACAACAATTTGGGTTGTTGTATGTTTGCTCGTAAGAAGTTTAACATGTATATACATGATAAGTATTTTTTAAGTTAATTTTATTTTATTTATAATTTTATTTATTAATTTATTTTTTAAATTCTATAGGTAATCCGGAATCAGATAAATCTGAACTAGAAGCTTTGACTGATGTTTTCTGTGACAAGAAAACTAATCCATTGTATGTAGGCAGCGTGATGTCCAATATAGGTTTCACCGCAGCGGCTAGTGGCATTACATCCATTATAAAAGTAAGTGTTTTCCAAATACTATATCGTAACTCCTAGCCACTATTTAAATTAGATCTTGCGGACAAGAAATCTAAATTATATATTAGTTAATTTCTGATGTTTTAATGTTTTATGTATACTAAAGTTTCAAAGAAATACTTATTCGATTTGGGATATACTCTTTTAGTATTGATTTAAACAGGAACTATATAGCTATGCATGTATTTTATTTATTTAAGATAATTTTAATGTAATATTTTATAGAACCCATATAAACAAATACAAAACTAACTTACCTCAGTAATTACAATTGTAAAGTGCAAAGTAATGTGCAATTCTTACTATATTTGCCTACAGTTTAAGTAATGACAATCGAATTTAAAGAGTTAACTCCAGTTGTGCGTCGAAGCTGACACGCACATTTTACTTATCGAAGTTTACATAAACAATGGACAGTGTAACTTTTTTTACAGAACACGACGTAAGCCCTTTAGGCATAAGGTCATATGAAATATTTTACTGGAAAGTAAATGAATAAAAACAATTGGTATGAGATATTTATAGGGTGACAATTAAACATTATAGGTGCTCCTCGGCTACCAAAACGGTTTATTTGCTGGTAACCTACATTACAATAAGCCGCGCCACGACATAAATGCAATAAAAGACGGGCGAATTTGTATTCTTGACGATCACTGCCACATTAACGGAAATTACGCAGCAATCAATGCCTTTTCAGTAACTGGAGTCAATGCTCATGTTTTGTTGAAAGGAAACCGTAAACCAAAGGTAAACTGTATGTTTTTTAAGTCCTAAAATAATAATACTGTTTAGATTTTAAGAGAATGAAACATTCTTTGTTTTGGAATTCGTAAACAGTCCCAGGATGATACACTTCCGCAATTTTGCAATTATATTGTACAATATAAAATTACTGCAGTATTGTTTTACTATATCTTTGTAGTCATTATTTATCTAAATTTTCTAGTCTTCTATTATATTGATTTTCAACGCTGCAATTTGTTTGTCACTTTAAAACGAATGCTTGTTAGTTTTTTCCTATAAATTACTGCAGTACAGTATCCTTGGAACAAATGATATATAGTTACAATTCTAGCTCACTTATCTTCTACGCGAGTTAAGTACTTTAAACATATTATTATTCTTAATTGCGAGAATGTTATACATAACATTAATGTACCACAGGACTTAGCCAAATATAAATCCAACATACCACACCTGGTGACAGTATCAGGAAGGCAAGATACTTCAGTAAAAAAAGTACTCGATAATTTAAAATCAAGACCAATAGATCCAGAAGAACTAACATTATTTCACAACATACATTCGGTGGTGACTCCAGGGCACTTGGGAAGAGGATACACAATTTTGGGTAAGTAGCGTTGCAGTTCCGATAGGGGCCGGTAGGATATTTTTTAAGTGAAACTTCTTTAGAATCGTTGTGATTTCAAATTCGATGAAACGAAATGAATGAAACAAAAAAATAAGTGTGCCAAGATTGGCTTACCAAAGCGGTCCACACGGTCTCGCGACCCCGACTAGTTCAGTGTGTTTTTGACGTCCGTGCATACTGTCGTGGCTCTCGGAGCGTCCTGAGATACTTTTATTTTGTATTTAGTTTGTTATCAACAGATGTCGCTGCACGTCAATTCAACAATTCCTGAATCGCGGTGACGAGATGTTACACAGTTGATAGACGTTCTCGTATTTCTCTTGTTAAATCATGCTAACCTGGCGTAGGGATACTGTGTTCCCCAGGGCGAGGCTGCTCCATTGTACTGTGGAGTGGTTGACCCTTGCAATTATTTTTACTTTTTATAAGTTTCACTTCTACCGTGTGTGACTTGCACACACACATCATCTTTTTTTTCTAACTATAGCTTCGATCAACAATAGTAACTATTGTTAATTGAAGAGCCGAAGAACTAAAAGTATTTACAGACTGTAAAATATAGAACATTCGAAGCTAAACAGGTATTTCAGCCCCCCCCTTTTTATCTATTTTTCATTTCGTTGCAGAAACACAAGAGAATCAAACAGTAAGTTTAGGAGAAGCAGTGAACTATTTCGATAATGCCAAACGTCCGTTGTGGTTTGTGTACAGCGGGATGGGTTCTCAATGGCCTGGGATGGGCGCAGAACTTATGAATATCCCAATATTTTCCGCAGCTATTCAGCGGTAAAAAGAACTACCTTTTATTTTTTACTTTAGTATATTATGAGCCTCTTTTATCAAAATACCCTTTTGCAGCTGCCAAAAAGCACTCGAACCTAAAGGAATAGATATCATGCAAATCATAACGTCTACTGATCCTGATATTTTCAATAATATTCTAAACGCTTTCTTGGGTATCGCGGCCATTCAGATCGGTTTGACAGATGTCATGTATGCACTTGGTTTGGTTCCTGATAATATCATAGGTAATTTTTAATTATTAATAATAATAATAATAATAATATAATAAAGCCTTTTTATTTCCAGTAAATTTACATAGCTTAAAATCTATCTATGTGTTAGTTTTTTTTTAATTGTTTCATTTTAATATTATATAATTTTTAATATAGTTTTTATCACTTACTTAATATAATTAGTATGTTTACTTAATATTACATAGTTATGTTTACTTAATATTATGTAGTTATTTAATCTACCGGAACCCCAGATTGGGTGAAGGCCTCCTCCAGTGATGCCCATTAATGCTTAGTTTATATTTATCTAGGGTATTTCTTTCCTCTATTGGTGACGTCTCTGGAGGGTTTTGGTCGTATTCTTCCACGGTGACCAACCGGGTTGGAAGATTTTTTTTATATATATATATATATTTTTTGTATGTTATTTTGTTCAATTGTGGCATCTTTGTGGTAGGAGGGGCTTAGTTGCTATATATTCTCGCTGTTACTTTCTTGGTTGTTGTTAGTTTTGATTGTATTTTTGTTGACTAAGAAGTTGAGCATGCTAGGTTTTATGACTCCTTCTGTGATACTATTTGACCTAGTGACTGTCTTGCCAATCTGCTTTGTCTTGTTTTTTTTACTAGCCTGAGTATACTTGTCTGTATTGATTTGTGGGGTATTGTCTGGAGATGACCGGTATTTTCTTTTACTTTGGTATTTTGATACAATTAGTTTATCATATTTGAGTATAGCTGTATTTCCCTTTTCTCTCTCTAATTTCAGCTGTTCCTGTAGTGCCTTTCTTTTTTCAAGTACATATTTGGGAAAGTCTTCTTTCATATAGCACTGTGTATCTTTCAGCGCTCTTTTTTGTTTAAATATTTCGATTTTTATTCCTAGTGTAGTGAAAGTTACAACAGTTGGACGTGGTCTCTCTTGTTTCTTTCCCAGTCTTTTTATCTCTTGAATGTCGCTGTAGGTTAGTTTGATAGAGAAATATTGCTCAATCCATTTAATTATATTTTCTTCGAAACTTTTGTATGATGTTTCGTTTTCCTCGATACCGAAAAATACTAAGTTTCTTACTCTTGTTTGTTTTTCCAGGTAATAAATTCTTTTTTCTTGATTTTCCACTTTTTCTTTCATTTCTCCAAGTTTTCCTTCCCAGATCAAAAATTTCTCCTCGAATATACTAGTAATATTTTGTGTAACTTTTTCCGTAACATTTTTTCCAGTTTCTCTAATTTCAATTCTTTGTTCTTCCAGTTCTTTTTTTATTGAAATTAGCGTGTTTAAAACTTCTTCCATCGTTACGGTTTGTTATGATGCAAGTGATGTCCTCTAACGGTGCGTGTTTGTTTTAGTTAGCTCTTGACTTGACGTCGATGTGTGTGACGTAGTAATTAGCTTCTGTTGTAATAGATGGCGCGTGGGATGTTACACTGATTGGAGCTATGATGATCTCCAAAACAACAATCTTATCGATTATCATATGATAGTTTGCACTTGTTTTGTTCTTCACTTTGATTTGATAATTTCACTATTACTTACACAAGTGTGTTCTGGCTTGAGGTGTTGTGTCTCAAAAGACGCATAAATGCTCTCAGAAGGCCTTGGAGATCAAATCTTTGTAGATGGTTTGCACAATGTTTGATTCAAGTTTTTATGAGTTTGATATTTGTGTTTCCACTGTATTTTATCTTCACCAGCTCCCTTAGCACTAAGTCTCTGTACACACTTATATAATGTATCTCAAGTCACTTTTTAGATTAAATTTTTGTTAATTTTTTATCGGAGTCGATGTTGAGCGTGCCACGATCTATCTACCCTCTTTTAATTATTATATAGTAATAAAAACTGTAATAATAAAATTTGTACTTATGTTATTGGCGTTGTATCTCATAGCACAAAGCTAATGGTAATATGTATAAACAATGCGATTTCTGTATTTATTTAATGTATTTTTAATTGAAATCTTAAAATCATCTGTTTTACAGAGATATTCACAATTTCATTGCCACTGTATTTCTATTTCATTCTCCGACATACAAAGTCTTATAAAATACTAAAGCCACCTCAATTAATTCGTCATAAGTTACCGTGGCCTGAAGGATAGAACGCCGGGTGTACTCCCATCAAGCAATGCAATTATACAAATCCGGCAAATAATAATGTAGAATATAATAAAATACGTACTTCACCCGTGTTCTCCGTCGAAGGAATACCGCTATCTTGCACAATAATAAATTCGAACACACAAAAAAAGAATTTACGCCATTACCGATAATAGTACGCATTCTATACTCGCACGGTGAGATACCTCTAACTTAGTACTACAACAACAAGTGTGACAGCCGTTGTACAATACAAGTGAGACATGTTTCAAGGCGGTATTCACGGCATGTGTGAGTTCCGGTAGTAAGTTCACACCGGGTAGGCCACAAACGACGTGTCCTATCGTCTAGAAATAATATGTATAATCATGATTTTAATGTTCTTTATAAATAAAAGGACACAGTGTGGGCGAGCTCGGCTGCGCATATGCAGATAGTTGTCTGACAGCAGAGGAAATGATTTTGGCAGCGTATTCTCGTGGTCAAGCATCCATTGAGACTAAACTCATCAAGGGTTCTATGGCGGCCATCGGGATGGGATACAAAAAAGTAGAGTATTAAAAAATGCTACATAAAACAAATCTTGCTTTTAAAAAAAATAGTCTGTGATTGTATTTTCACACAAAACACGAGAACTGTGAGATTGTTTAGCTATATTTATCTTTAAAGTTATATTTATAATTTAAGCAATATAATAGATAAAGATCCTTAAAACATGGTGCGCTTGCAAGTTGGTACACGTGAAATAAGTGAAAATTCTTGTGCGGTGTGTAGTATTGTGCTTTTCTTCATTTTTCATTCTTATTAAATCAATTTTTTCTTGTTATAGGGAATGCTCTCTATATGTTTCCCTCTCTCCACGGTCGAATGGTTCCCGAGACGCTTTGTCTATTTTCTCACTTTCGCTTTTCCTAAACTGTATCTTTTCTCTCTAGCCGTAACGAATCTATCGCAAGTTAAATTTTACTCTCAACGCGCCTAAAGAAGTTTCACTTCAAAAATTGGCTTTTTTATGAAGATTTTAAATACAGTTTCAGGTGTACCATGTCATTTGGACCATGTGTATAAGGTAAGCTTTGCACACTGTTTCAGATCTTACCTCTGTGTCCTCCAGAAGTAGACGTGGCGTGTCACAACGGACCGGACTCTAGCACTATATCCGGCCCAGCGGATGTGACTGCCCATTTCGTAGTCGAACTGTCAGCCAAAGGAATATTTGCTAAAACAGTTCCTTCTGCGAATATCGCGTATCACTCTCGTTACATAGCTGCTGCTGGTAAATCCTTTGATTGTTTATTTGGAAAATCAAGAAAATTATTAAAGTTATGATATTATACTAAGAATTCTAATAAATGAACAATTCTGATTCTAATATTAAATTTTGAATACAAACNTGTGAAGGCGCGAATTCAAAGAAATCCCAAACGTAAGCAGAAACTGTTGGCCCTTCAGATGGGGTTAAGCAGAACCACGGTGAAAAGGGTGTTAAATGAAGACTTAGGGCTTCGGGCATATCGAAGAAAAACAGGACATCGTTTGAATGCTCGTCTAATGGACCTGAAACTGAAGAGATGCCGCGCTTTGTTGAAGCGGTACGCGGGGAAAAAATATCGGTAAATTCATTTTTCGGATCAAAAAATGTTTGCCGTAGGAGAGAGCTACAACAAACAAAATGATAAGGTGTACGCACACAGTAGTGAAGAAGCGATCAACCGTATTCCGCGTGTCCAACGAGGTCATTTTCCATCCTCGCTCATGGTAAGGTTGGGAGTTTCTTATTGGGGCTTAAGAGAGGTACATTTTTGTGAGAAAGGTGTAAAAACGAATGCAGTTGTGTATCAAAATACAGTCCTGACGAACCTTGTGGAACCTGTTTCTCATACCATGTTCAATAACAGGCACTGGGTATTCCAACAAGATTTGGCGCCAGCTCATAGAGCGAAGAGCACACAAGAGTGGCTGGCGGCGCGTGAAATCGACTTCATCCGGCACGAAGACTGGCCCTCCTCCAGTCCAGATTTGAATCCGTTAGATTACAAGATATGGCAACACTTGGAGAAAAAGGCGTGCTCAAAGCTTCATCCCAATTTGGAGTCACTCAAGACATCCTTGATTAAGGCAGCCGCCGATATTGACATGGACCTCGATCGTGCTGCGATAGACGACTGGCCGCGCAGATTGAAGGCCTGTATTCAAAATCACAGAGGTCATTTTGAATAAACTTTAGTGTCATAAGAATCTATGTTTTGTTAAGTTCATTTTGGTATATGAATGGTTACATAATGAATAAACTTGTTTCAATTATTTTACATTAAACATGTGACAGAATTTATGAACTGACTAGGTATAATAGATAAATATCCTTAAAACATGGTGCGCTTGCAAGTTGGTACACATGAAATAAGTGAAAATTCTTGTGCGGTGTGTAGTATTGTGCTTTTCTTCATTTTTCATTCTTATTAAATACATTTTTTCTTGTTATAGGGAATGCTCTCTATATGTTTCCCTCTCTCCACGGTCGAATGGTTCCCGAGACGCTTTGTCTATTTTTTCACTTTCGCTTTTCTTAAACTGTATCTTTTCTCTCTAGCCGTAACGAATCTATCGCAAGTTAAATTTTACTCTCAACGCGCCTAAAGAAGTTTCACTTCAAAAATTGGCTTTTTTATGAAGATTTTAAATACAGTTTCAGGTGTACCATGTCATTTGGACCATGTGTATAAGGTAAGCTTTGCACACTGTTTCAGATCTTACCTCTGTGTCCTCCAGAAGTAGACGTGGCGTGTCACAACGGACCGGACTCTAGCACTATATCCGGCCCAGCGGATGTGACTGCTCATTTCGTAGCCGAACTGTCAGCCAAAGGAATATTTGCTAAAACAGTTCCTTCTGCGAATATCGCGTATCACTCTCGTTACATAGCTGCTGCTGGTAAATCCTTTGATTGTTTATTTGGAAAATCAAGAAAATTCTTAAAGTTATGATATTATACTAAGAATTCTAATAAATGAACAATTCTGATTCTAATATAAAATTTTGAATACAAACTTTAAAAATCTTTGGGTTCCATTGTAAAATAAACCAAGAGTTACTTTCCAATTATTTAAATAGTAAATGAAAACTTTTTAAGATTTCTATTATTTCTGTGGTTTTTAATTTCACCTTCATAAAATGTTTTTTTTTTGTAATGTAAGGCTCAAATCTCTTACAAATGCTGAAGAAGGTCATAAAAAATCCACGTCTTCGTAGTGAACGTTGGGTTTCCACGTCTGTTCCTCAAGAGGATTGGAATAATGCAGCAGCCAAATACTGTTCCCCTGAATACCAAACTAATAATTTGTTGGTGTGTACTGATTAATACTGGTCAATAAATTTCCTGATGAAAAAAATGAAATCTAATTTTCACAATAATAATTTTTATGTGTGTATAAAGTACAAAAAAATATTTATTTCTTCGATTTTCAATGATTCGCATGCCTTTTTTATATGCGTGTTCCCTCATAATTGTGCGTGTCATTCTTACGCAGGGGCCATCCTAATCTTCTTAGTATCGTTCCAATTTTATTTTTCAAATTTAACCCATCATATCTGAAATCTATAAATGAAAAAAGAACTACTAATTTAAATAACGATTATTAAAAAAGTTACTGAAATCGATTAGTAAAATAATTACATGTTTCAGAACCCAGTTCTATTCGAGGAAACATCTCGACTGATTCCAAATAACGCCATTCTCATAGAAATAGCTCCACGTGGACTGCTACAGGCCATTCTGAAACGTTCTGTATCAACTGATTGCTTTAATATATCGTTAACTAAAAGAGGACATGGTAACGTCATACATTTACTTCAAACCATTGGGAAGTAAGTAAAGATGAAATAAATAAGTAACTTGAAATTCGTTGTAATTAGAAATAAGTATGTTATTCCATATGAATTTAGCCGACGGTCGACTATAATGTGCAGCAAAAGATTTTTATTTGGGGGCTATAGGTTATATTATCATTTTTTTACTAAAAACTCAACAAACACCATCGAGTAACCACCTTATTCACCAGATATGTGTCCGACTGACTTCATTATTTTTCCTAACTTTAAATTGCCACATCGTGGTACATGTTTTCGTTCGGTAGAAGATAGCCATAAAGGAGAGGTGAGAACTAAATTCAATTCCAGAAAAAGTGTTTAAAAAATATTTTGATTAGATTATTCGGTGGCGTAAGTATGCCGTTTCTGTAGGAACATATTTCAAAGGTGATAAAATAGATTTGAATGAATAATTAACATTTTATGTATTTTTTATATTTTTTCTGTAATTTCTCGATAATTATATGAAAATAAAAGTAATTTATCGAGGAATCCGCGATTCGAATCAGTCGTTTTTGCCAGCTTTTGGCAAGGTCTTAAAGAGTTTAGCATTTTGTGTTTTATTGATTTGTCGCCTTTTAAAGATCTTTGAATTCAAATTGATATTGACCTATTACCTTTTAAAAGATGACATTACCTTTTAAAAATAAGATTTCTTTCCATACATGGATCAATGTCGTCGTATCTGTTCGAATCCATATCATCTTATTCAATTTGCAAATTTGAACAAAATTTTCAATTAAAATTTGTATTTGCGCAAATTCTCCATAATTTTCGACAGTTAAAACAGTCCACAGTATTTCCAAATTAATAAAATTAAATAAAAAATGAGACCAATACGAATACTAATAGAAATTTCAATCTAGTGCTGGTATAACTAGTGGTCATTTCCAAGCACAAGAATCTCTTGCTCCTATTCTTTTGTTAAAGAAAACTCTTCTTTCTTTCTGAAGGGCAAGTTAACAGCTATAATTATAATGTACAAAACGTATTTGGTACGGGAAATAAATTATAAGGGCCTCATTGTTACAAAATTTAATGGGAAAAATGAGTGCTGGGAGCATTTAAACATTCCACGCATTAAATCAACATGAAGTCAGAGTCAGTAAAATAAAGGGAGAAAATCATCTGTGAATCAATAACAACAAAAAATATCAAGAATACATTTTTAACTGAACGTTTCATTTCTTAATTATTTCAGGCTGTACATAGAAGGATGCACACCAGACATCAAGGCTTTGTACCCAAAAGTAGAGTTACCAGTTTCAGCAGGGACTCCCATGCTATCACAATTAGTTGAATGGATGCATCTACAGGAATGGTAGGATGAAAATTTGAAGATAGTAATTAATAATTAATTCATTTTTTTATTTTTATCCATTAGATGAGCCAAAGCTGCCTTGGCCCACTGGTTTCAAGTAGTTACCGATTTAGTAGATTCTGCAGGATGGGTGCCACCGCTGAGCTTGGGACGTTGTACTCGTTGTGGAGTCGAGTCGCTGTAACGGCGGCATCATCATTCAAACCGAATCGCATGAGGCTTTGTAGCAGAAATGAGCCAGTGGTACTTCAAGGCGCGCCAAACAAAACCCGAAAGTCGTTGTTACACTAATCTATGTAATTTATGGTCATGACATAACACGTGGTTTCCTAAAAATATCCCATTACATCACTGAATAGAAACTTATCAGATATTCTAGATGCTAGGCCGAAGACACTGAAGCCTTCATTCATTAAAACTTTTCTACCATAAAGATATTGACTGTTGAATTTTGAACTACAGGTACGTTCCAAAGCCACAAAGTACTGAAATAATAACTTGTGCAGTCTGCGAACATTTCATATCTGTGCATGACAAAGAGCATAGTTATTTAAGAGGAAACATTGCTCAAGGTAAGATTTTTTCTATGATTGAGGGTGGCCCAGTGGCCTTTCCAGTTTCACAAGGGCAGGTGGGCGAGCAAGGGATAAGCCAGGAGGGGCGGGATTTGCTAACAGTTGCCCGAGCTCCTCCAGGAGAGCCCTAACAAACTAAAGAGCAACAGTTTCGAGAATGAATCTAATACCGGATAGGAATCGCGACCCGCAGAGATCCGGCGAGAAACTCAACGGGCTGATGTTTACTACCAGCCAAGCTGTTAAACAGTTTAATAAATTTATGTAAAATTAAAAAAAAATACAAAAATGATAATATTTCTTTAGTACTGTTATGACTGACACTTGGAGTTGCGTAGTAGTTTGTTATTAACCATCAATAAAATCAATTATTATAACAACATTGAATATGGTCATTGAATATGTACGAGTATAACATACAATTACGATTATGGTTAGCTTAATGCCAGCTATATTAAATTATATTTTAACCGCCAAGGGCTATGTGCCGATATCTCAGTTGGTCGGTTGCGTAAATGAATAGGTGAATGATCATGAGTTCGTATCCTTTTCACAAGATTTAGAAGTTAATATTTTAATTTTGTAGATATTGAAGTGAAAAGTAGGATATAAATTTTTTTTGGGAAAATGATGAGGTTGCTACAGAAATAATACACGTTTTCAAAATTTTAAATGTGTATTTTTAAAACAACATTGGAATTCATTATTACAAATTTAATATGACGCAGTTATTGACGTTATACAATGTGTTAATTCTTCTTTCTGGACGTTCCCTCAATGCTGAGGATCGTGACTGTATGTCAATCTTCTCCACTCGGTCCGGTTCTGCGCCATATGTACCGCTCCCCATATCTGGCCTCCAGTCACCTCCTTGAGTTGGTCAACCCATCTAGCTGGCGCTCTTCCTCTAGCGCGCTTCCCCTCCATCTGTCCGAGAATTGTGAGTTTCTCCAGGCTGTGCAATGAGGATCGCATTATGTGCCCAAAGAAACTCCGGATCCTTTCCTGTTAATTAAATAACTGCAAACCAGAAAGTAGTTCCATCAGAATCCAGAGTAAAATCGAATTAGACTATGTTTCAAATCAGGTTGTGTTTGAGTCTTTAAATCCTTTTTATTATTGTGCCCAGTCTAAATGCTACTATATTAACAATAACGGGAAGAGTGCTCGTACAGCTGACAATTGTGGCATTGGCTCGGAGTGCCTTTATGTGTGGGGCTTCCACAGTGATTGCGGAAAGCCTACACACAGTCTGGATGTTCAATATTTGTTTTCCCTCGGGCTGGCCTGGTGGGCGACGAGAACCATGTTATGTGGCTCCCTCCCGCGTCCTGTGTGCATGCGGTGCACGGAGTTTACCACTGATTTGCCGAACGAATTCCACGAATTCAGAGGTCCGCTCGCTCACAGATGGCAATGCAACGCAATTAGCCATAGGTAGACACTTCCGAGAAAACACTTGGACGCCAGATGTGCCACAAACCGAGGTCGGGCGATCGAACGGTCAACGAGCACGTCCGCACACGAGGAGTGCTTGGATCGGAATGTTGATAAGAAGTTGTACTGAATAAGAATGATAGCACTTCAGAAGGAAAACTAAATGTTCAGCAAAACATGATTATGTTAAAAATATAATAAATAATACATATCGCCCACAGCACGTTTGAGGCAATGGTGCGGTAAATCAATTTTGAGTTCCAAAAAGGGCTCAAACGTTATAAAAGATAGGCATTTTTGTGATTTTATTGTCATGAAATGCATTTAGACGTATGCCAGAGATATTTAATAATTAAAAATGTTTTTAGGGAAAACGATATATCCTATTGGAGGAATATTACTTCTAGTTTGGGACACGTTATGCATGTCGATGCTATTGCCCAAAAAGAAGGTGTCGGTTAAATTTAGCGACGTTCATATAGAAGTGCAACCAATACTTTGCGAAGAAAAAATATTAAGACTGCGTGTAGCGATCAACAAGGGAAATGGACGATTTGAGGTCAGTGTTTTATTCGCAAGTAGTCTTTTTCTCCACTATCCCACTAGGGTCAACACAGCAAATTTTTCTTATTCTTTCTCTCATATATTCATGCAGACAATCTATTAATGTCTTCTTTGGTTGACCTCTTCTCCCTTTGTAATGATTTTTTAATTTTTTGGACTTACGGAAGGCTATGTATTTGCAAGGTCTCATTCTCGATATTATACGGTCCTAAATGTTCTCAATGGGTAAGTCGTAGTTTGATAATCTATTGGGATTTGTTTTGTTTAAGATTATAATATTTACACTTTCATATTATACCTTTTCATTACGCATTTTCTCTTTACATATACATATATTATTCTTAATCAAACTCTACTACTTCCTTTTCTTGACTATGCCGATGTATGTTTCCGAGATGACGGTGAAGCTTTCTGTATTAACTCTTCACACGACGTTTTCTCTGAATGGATTTCATAATTTTATTATATCACTATCACCAGACTAGCTTAATAATACCAGATTCTTGAGTCATCATCAGTAACGGCAGGTTTTATGGTAATACAAAAAGTAGCAATAAGTAATTTAGAGCTTTTTCCGTTTGAAATAAAACAAAACTTTTCGGGATTAGTTATTGGTAATAATAAATAAACAATTTTAAGTCAACGTTTAAATATATAATATAATGTATTAAATGTATACGCCGCGAAATGGGCCGATATCTTCATTATTTCTTGAAATAGTTACGTCTGATGGGTAATCGGGCAAAGAGATTGTGCAGCACAAAACGATGACAGTTTCGAGACGTCTTCACTCTTTCCAAGCTAGGCAACGAGTGTGCTTCCATTCAATCCGAGCGATGACACCTCGACTCTGCGGAAGCACACCACCCGAATTGAGCTGATCTTTGGCGAGTGGTTGCGGCTCACATCCACTAGGTGGCACGCTTTCGCTTCGTTTGTTATTTCCGGATGCCACATACACTGTAACATTAGGATAAAAAATTTAGGATTAAAAATAATAATTGACTATTCAGGTTACAAACGCTGGATCCAAAGTTGCAAGTGGAATTATTTTTACTACAAGTAAAAATAAGATTGGCAAAATGGATCATGCAGTTACTTCTATGGAACTAAATAAAAACGACGTATATCAATTACTATGGAAAAAAGGATACTCTTTCAGGTTTTGAAATATCTTAATAACTTAACGCACTGCTTAAACGCTAACTATGTATATAATATCAGAATATACCTAGTCTTGCCATAAATACTGAGGCAAAGAAAAAAAAATTCTATTGCAAATAACATTTATTACTTTTACAGTATGTCAGTATAATACATAAATACAAAACAATTTCAAGTATAAAAAGCTTATTCGAAGTGGTCTCCATTGGCTGCAATACAGTCCTTTATACAGTTATCAATAGAAGCACGCACTCTTTCCACGGGAAAAATTTTCACTGCCAATCATACGGATTGTTTTAGGGACTCCAAATTATCATGGCGTTTAGAGCAAGCCGTACTCTCTAAAACTGACCATAAATCATAATCCAGCGGATTAAGATCGGGACTAGACGACGGCCAGTCTTCAGCTCTGATGAAGTCCGAAACGTTCGTTTCCAACCAAGACTGCGTAGATCGAGCTTTATGGCCTGGCGCCGAGTCTTGCTGGAAGGACCATTCTTGATTATTGAACATGGTGTTTTTAAGGGGCTTCACTACCTTCTCAAGAATAGTATCTTGATACACTTGTGCCGATGTTTTGATACCTTTTTCACAAAAGTATGGCTCAGTCACTCCTTCATAGCTAATACCCCACCAAACCATCACTGAAGTCGGATAGTGCCCACTTTTCACTGTTGTCGACTGATTGGGAAGCTTCCTTAGAGCTTTGAGCATAAATACGGTCATTTTGTTTGTTAAAATGTTGCTCAGTTGTAAAAATTTTCTCATCCGTAAACAAAAATTTTCTATGACCTCCCTCTGCGTACCGCTTCAGTAGTTGTTTCGATTTTACCACCCTATTCTCTTTTAAATTATCAGCTAAGAAATGACCAGTACGTCTCTTATAGGCTGCAAGTCCTAAGCCATCTTTTAAAATACGCGATATGGTTCTAGGTGCTATCTTCATCTCCCGAGATAAAATCTTTTGCTTTCGGACAGGATTTCTTCGAATTCTTTCCCTTACTGCATTGACCACCTTTTTCGTACAAACACTACGTGGACGGCCAGATCTTTTTCTGTCACAAACAGAGGAGGTCTCATTGCACCTATTAATAGTCCGGTACACAAACATTTTACTAATACCAAGCGTGTGGAGAGTTTTAAAAATTGCATTTGGCTCCATACCTACTTTGTGTAATGCAATCACAGCGATTTGGTTCTCTTTATCACCCTACTCCATTTTAATATAGCAAAATATTGTACAAGGTATTGGCGCCAAAATGAGAAAACTCAATGAGCAATCATATAAAAATGACAGATTCCAAATTCAAATGTAATATTTTGTTTATTTTTAATTGTAACAGTATTTATGACCAGACTAAGTATAATAGAGAAATAAGTCTTACCATTGAAATTATAGATATGTTGAGATATTTGGTCGGACCTAATCTTTTATTGAAGTATTTAAAATGTTCACTGCCTATTTGTATTTTATTTATTTAAACGCCAGGCATACACTAACAAACTATTATAATCTAATGACACTTTGTTGACAATGTTTTGACTCACAAACCAGCGAGGTAATTTTTTACAATACGACTATAGATAAACTAGGAAAATATATCATATTATCTATTATAAACCCATTTGTTGTGTTACAATCTTATTTAAACTGCAGTATATTAGTTTATATCAAATTTATGTTATTGGTTTCATATGTTAGTGAGCAATATA
Organism: Bombyx mandarina; assembly: GCF_003987935.1. The sequence continues at coordinate 19,637 of NW_021011565.1, forward strand.
CCTAAAACAGTCTATTCTATATAACTATAATAACTAAGACTTATATTCTATATACCTATAATAACTAATAGATAAGAATATCTATTCTTTTATAACAAGTATAGAAGAATTTGGGAAAATATCTCTCAAAACATTATGAGTTTTATATTAACCGCCTAATAATAATATCATTTTAATTTTTAGCGAAGAATTCCGTTTGATAAAGAGTGCAAATACGACTTTATCTGAAGCCATCGTAGAATGGCGAGACAACTGGGTGACGCTGATCGAGAATATGCTGCAATTGAATATCTTAAATCAGAACGATAATGGTGTTCCACTACCTGCTAAGATCTCTGACGTTTTTCTTAATATTTTTGAACACGAAAAGCAAATATTTTCAAAAGATAGTTCATCCACATTAAAAGTAATTCGGTCTGAAGTATATGATTCGACGGAGTGAGTTGATATTGCATATTTTTATTTTTTTCTAATCTTTAAAAACAGGGTTTACTAGGCTAGCTATAAACTTCACGGTCGATATCAGGGATGGTAGTATCGAGCAGTCCGAGCTGTCACACTCATAATCACTACGAGACGATGACCGAGCTTTGCTCGGTTTTTTTTTTGATAACGCCATCTTGTTGTGTCTTTAAAGCGGTTAGTTGCCCTCAATTAAGAAAAATAGTATTATTATTCGCCAATAAATGTCGAGAAGAGTTGATTATTAAAAACACGAATAAAACAACATTTTCTGAAAATAAATCGTATTTCGTAAAATTTTACGAAAATCGTTGGAGCCGTTTTCGAGATGCAGATTACATATATATATATATATATATATATATATATACAATTATATTTATAATATTATTATATATAAATTATATTATTATATATAATTATTATTATTATTATTATTATATATAATATATAATAATAACATTAATATTCTTGTATATAATAATATACAAGAATTGCTCGTTTAAGGGTATAAGAATTATGAAAAGGAATAAACTTTAAGGTTGCATGTTCTAGTTTAAGCAGGGTTTTAGAATTGTATCTTCTCCAACCATAAAACTAAGAACTCTACAAGCAAGCGATATTAAATTCACGTCGAGTAAAATTGAAACTAAACACGATGAACGCCATATTATGAAAAACGGAGTATTTTCATTCAAGCCACTTTTAAAATATCTTCAAAACTAGACGGTAAAAGGCGTATTTTTTTTTTTATCTTGCACGGAAGATAAAAATGATCGCATTTTATAAATTTGAATGAAAATCTCAAGTTGATAAAAATTACTGATACCCTGCTTTCGGCTTAGCCCGAATGGTATAGTATGCTAGGCCCGCCGGTTGGCTGCATGGCGTTCAACGTGTATAATAATAATATATGAGTAACAGAATGTGCCATGAATAACAAAAACAAAGAATTTCGGACCTATGAAGAGTTTTGTGAACGTAATAACATTTTCAAGTATTTCAGATGCGGGGGTGTGATCCTTAAGGGTATACGATTTCGTCAAATTCCTAGAATTTCATATCCCACGAGTCTGTTGGTTCCATCTAGCAAAGACGAAACTGAATTGATAAAGGCAAGTTAACTTAGTTCGATTAGATATTTAATGCACTTTCATATGATAATTCTACAGCTGTTAATTGCTTTTGGTTTATTTTAGTTGAAAATACAAACTTCCTCTTGTTCAAATACGATGCTTCTAAGCGCAGAACCTGGGAATATAAATTCCATTCATTGGGCTCAAGTCTTTGAGCCATCTGGATCTGAAATTCTTGTGAAGGTAAACTAAATCTTTTAATATTCCGTCCAAGACAATGGAATTGAATTTATCAGGTAAACTGTTAATTGAAAAACAGTATGAACAATTTCGATTGTTACACTATTGTACAACAAGAACAAATCGTTGAGAGCTGCATATAAGAGCTTATTCTTTTTATAATTTAGCTTCTCTCTGTATCTGCTTAGATCGAAGAAACCATAATTTTTTTGTTAAATAATAGATTATAATGTATAGAGTATATTGATTTTAGGTTCACTACGCAAGTCTTACTCCTATAGATGGTAAAAAGGCAACAGGAGCAGTATCTCATCAAGTGAACGAAATCTGTTATGGTATGGATTACAGCGGTGTTACTGAAAGGTACAATAATTGTAACAATAAAAGGTAAAAAAGTCTAATTCTGACTATGTGGCAACGTTCATGAGTGAAAGTGGATTGAATATAGCGAAATTCTTTATTTCATTTCACAATCACTTCGTACACGTCTTTCTAAAACTTTTCCTATGTTCCTACTCCCTCTAACCTTAAACTGCTATCTCTTTCTGAAAATAATAGAATGTTGCCACTGCAACAAGCTTAAACAAAATAAATATTAAAAAAAAAACTAAAAAAACACACGCCAATCCTGGTCATTCGTCTGACCCAGATGAACTACCTTCATCCACGACACAAGGCTTCATTAGGTCGCCGGACTTTTCTTAGAGCGTACCGGTCATGGGGTTGCTTAGCCACTGCTTCGTAAGGCCCCAGAAATTTTGGATACAGCTTACTTCCCTGGGTGAATTGAGTTCGCTTGATAGCAACCAAGTCCCTACTTGACATTCTCCTCTTGTATCTTCTTGATAGCTTCTATAGCTTTAGTCCTTGGTTCATTTCGTTTCTCACTGTAATTCTGTATTTCCTCTTCTTCTATTAGCTTCATAATATCTTCATTTTTGTCTTTCATCTTTGTCCCAAAAAGAAGTTCAAAAGGCGTCATACCACTACTACTTTGGTACGTGCTATTCAAACAGCGTTGTACTCCTCAAATTCGTCTTTACAATTTCGTCGGATCATCAGCACTAAGCTTACTTAAAATGCTTATGATTACTTGGCGGGGTGCATGATATCAGTACAGCCAGATACAAATAGTATAGCCAAAGAAATTTTGTTACAAGTTCATACACAATATAATGCGAAAAGGCTTTCCCCAACCTATTTATATAACTAGTCTAACTATAAATACTGTTACATAAAAACTTTTCTTTTTTCAACTTTTTAATTATTTTGAACTTAGATTACGTATATTATTTAAAAACTTCTTTCGATTTTGCGCCATTTCACATATTTTTTCGTATTCACAAATTACAATATGAAATGGGATGTTAAAGAAAATAGGATTACAGTGATCGCCTTGGACAAACTGAGTATGGAGCCGTCGGTCATATTCTAGACACTTTAAAAGCTCGGTATCAGCCGTATGTTCGTGTATCGTACTATCAACACATAACACATCTCGTCTGTCGAAGACCAGAAAAGATCGAGGCGGCCGCGTGCTCTTAGAACTACAAATGCTTGCTTTGTTAATGCTGTTAAAGCCAGACTTCGTCGAAACCCCATTAAAAAGCAAATAATCTTATCGCGAGAAATGAAGACTCCCGCTAGGACTCTGTCGCGTATTATAAAACAAGACCTAAAGCTAGTTGCTTATCGTCGACAGGACATGCCCTAAATAAATCTTTACTATTAAAGAGAGTGAATAGATCACAACGCCTTCTGTCGCGATACTTACTGGTGGTAGGACCTCTTGTGAGTCCGCGCAGGTAGTACCATCACCCTGCCTATTTTTGTCGTGAAGCAGTAATGCGTTTCGGTTTGAAAGGTGAGGCAGCCGTTGTAACACTATACTTGAGACCTTAGAACTTATATCTCAAGTTGAATGGCGCATTTACGTTATAGATGTCTATGGGATCCAGTAACCACTTAACACCAGGTGGGCTGTGAGCTCGTCCACCTATTTAAGCAATAAAAAAAAAACGCAGCGAAAGGCACAGTAATTCCTGTTTACCTATGAAAACATTTTCACGATTGAAGAACACTACAATAAACAAAACAATAAAGTGCACCCTCACAGTTCTAATGAAGCTGCTCAAGTGGTCGGAAGGGTACAACATGGTCATCATCCTGCCTCAGTGATGGTTCGGTGGGGCATGTCTTATCAAGGAGTCACAAAACTACATTTTTGTGAAAAAGGAGTGAAAACTTTAGCCAAAGTGTATCAAGATACAGTCTCGGATCATGTTGTGAAACCTCTCAGCAATACACTTTTTAAAAGTATACCGTGAACTTTCCAGCAGGACTCTTGACCTGGTCACAAGGTACAAACTACCCAAGCCTGGCTTGAAAGCAACGTTCCGGAAATAATAAGAGCTGAGGACTTGCCCTCATCTAGCCCAGGACTCAGACTTGAAATTAGACTTGAAACTATGGTCAGTTTTAAAGAACATGGCCTGCTCTAAATAATACGGCGACATTAAGTCTCTTAAAAAATCTTTGAAGCAATCAGTGGTGAAATTTCCTTTAGAAACAGTTCGTAAATTCATAGATTCGTGGCCAAACAGATTAAAAGCCTGTATAAAAGCTGAAGTTGCCATTTCGAATATAGTTTTTTATTTTATTTTTGGCTGAGACTTTAATAAATATTTAGATATACATTTTAATAATGTTACATTACTTCATTAAAACAATGCATTTTCATTTGTAACAGAACTTATGGCTGAACTAGGTACATACATATAATAGTAGTTATGGTGTTTAAATAAGAAAAGACGAAATTGCGTTTCTTCTAAACAACAAGAAACAACATTTAATGCCCTTTCTTCAATAATTCTTTATCACACATTTCACAACGTCCATTAACCGAAAAATTATTTTAAACAACTGTCAATTGTCATATGACAGATTGACATTCAATCATTCATTACATCTCCCCCGCTGAAAAGACAATTGTAAGAGGCAGTGAATGGTTTTACAATTATTTATCACATCAGATAGACACTGGAGACAACTTTTTTATATGGTAGAGGTTTGATTCTGCTTTTTTGTATCCGGTGTCAACTTCATAGATCGATTCTGAAATCTTCTTTAGTATTTTGTATGGCCCTGTTCTCAATTCATCTATTTTCTTCCTGTTTAGTTTATTTCCATTCTCCACCTAAACACTATCTCCTTCTTCCAATACCCTTTTCTGTACTGGTCAAATATATTTTTATTATAATTGTGAGATTTTATTGTGTTTTCTAAGGCTAATTTTCGATCTTTTCTCAAATCTTCTGTTGTACAACTTGTTTTCAAATGTAGTGGTAGAATACTCACATTTTCACCCTCTAGAAGGTACCTGGGAGCAAATTTTGTAACTGTGTGTTCTGTTTCATTTTATTTTTCTACGCATTCTTGTGCAATTGTTGTCCAAGCTGTCTTCTTATCACTTTCGTTTATTTTACATCTAATCTTATTTGTTAGTGTTTGATTTAATCTTTCGTTAAGCCCATTCGAAAAAGGCGCATCAACAGCTGTGAAAACTATTTTGATATTATTATTCTTTATAAATTCTTTAAATTTTTTTGAATTTATGCCAGGGTATTGGTCTGATAATACCATATTAACGTCATAGTTTTTTGTTACCTTTTGCATTAGCTTAATGAAATCATTGGAGCCTTGAGTTTTTGATGTGCAAATATAGGCATACCGTGTGAAATGATCCACTAGAAGATGCAAATACCTTTTGGTTGATCGGGATCCTCCAAAGCCTCCAATAGTATCGATGGATACAATTTCAAACGTGTGTGTGGCTGGTCCCAAATGTGACATTAAACCATATTTCGACTTCCTCCTGGACTTGTTTTTAATGCAGGTTTCACACTCATTACACAATTTATTAATGTTTGCAGTAATATTCTTGGCTGAAAAGAATGGTGTTATTTTATTTGTCATCTGGGTTCTTCCAATGTGGCAGTAAGTGTCATGGACTTTTTTTATTAGAGCTTTGATAAGTTTTTCTGACAGTATAATCTTATTTCTTCTTTTATTTTTCTTGTAATAAACTTCATTCTCTAATATGTGCTTATTCTTTTCTTTTTGTAGGTCTGAATTTGTTAGCTGGTCATTCTTTATTTCTTGTAGGTCGATTAAATTTACGACCTTTAAAAAATCGTCGTTATTATCATTTGCTTCTAGGACTGGATTTCGGCTCAAGCAGTCCGCTTCTTGATTTGATTTTCCTGGGTTGTATTTAATTTCAAAATTATATTGTGATAGATAATATGTTAAATCACCTAGTTCTTCATCAGTTCGAGCTTTAATGTTCATATTGATGTGCCTTTGGAAAACATACAGCATTGTATTATGAAGAAGCAGTGTGTACTTAGCTTAGATTCCTTGTCTATGTCCAACCATAGACAGTCAATTTAGTTCCATCTTTAGCCGCTAGGTGCTGCCAGCAAGTATAAAGGGAGCGCAGCCATCTTTGATCTTCATAGCGTTGTGTACTTTCGTACTGTGAAGTCGCNTCAAAACATCTCGAGAGGCTTGGTCTCAACAAAAAGTCGGTGGTGGCCCAAATGCAAAAAGCAGTCTTGCTCGACAATGCCCGTATAGTTCGCCGGTTTCTCTCCCAATAGTCCCTAACGCTCCGGCCGATTGTTGCCCACCTCGCCGGAGTGTGTCCTGCCGTCTTCCCAGGCGTGGCAGTGTTTAATACACTATAATAATAATAAATCAGACAATCAGAAACCATTCAACACATAACAGGAGCATGCACTACCCTCACACAAACAGACTATACACACAGACACAATCAGGTAGCAAATACTATTCATCAAAAACTTGCACTCAATTATGCACTCATACAAGACACAAACACTCCATATTACAAATATAATCCACAAACCATTCTAGAAAATACTACGCACAAACTCTATTACGACCGCGCCATTCTCACCGATAAGACAATTCATTATAATAGACCAGACATAACTGTACAGGACAAAGTTAACAAAATCACTTACCTTATTGACATTGCTGTTCCTATCACACACAACATACAAAAAACAATAACTGAAAAAATAAGCAAGTACGCAGAACTCAAAGATGAAGTGAGCAGAATTTGGCGACAGGAAAAAGTATACATAGTACCAATAGTTCTCTCCACAACAGGCGTCATTCCCAACCATCTTCTCCATAGCCTAAAACTATTAGACCTCAAAGAAACTCTCTACATAACTCTCCAAAAAGCCGCAATCTTGAATACATGTAGAATAGTCAGGAAATACTTGCAGATAGACGAAAACGAAATTGCCCCTCATAATAACATACCGTCAACATAAATAATAATTTTCCTTACTACACGCTGCGTTCACTTGGTTTAGGCCCGTGGATGTGGTTCAGACTAGCCAAAGTGCTAAGAAAAGATTACCTTTCTGAAAAATAATAATAATGTTTTTATTTCAAGTAACCATGACTCATATAAATTTTTAATAAGATATATATTCTTCTTTGCTGTGATGTAATGTGCAAATAACGTCTTCGTTGATATCTGCACACCTTTCGAGCCTCCTTTTTCTTGTTGCACGATATTATTTTGGTGTATGGTGTATTTTATATTTAGTTTTTAGTGCGACTTTAATGACATTAGTGTTTACACTTCGAAGACCGGAACCGGAAAATCCATACTTATAAACAGTCTTTAAAAGCAATAACTATCAATTTAAAAAAAAGTTTTTTCGCGCCCCCAGTCTTCAAATAAAAAGATTGGAATACTTTATATAATCAGTTTGTTGACCGTCTATCTCTCACACTTAAATCCACTTGGTATCCACTTGAAATGAGTACCTAATAATAATGTTTACTCGAATGGAAGTCATAAAAAAATCAAGCTTCTAAGTCAACGGAATCAAAAGCCATAGCCATATTTTGTCATTCATAAAAACCTATAGGATACTTCCAGTTTTCAAGGATGATCATGAAATTTAACAAGTAGCAAAAAGATCTTATAAAACAAGTAAAGAAAAACTTCCCAAAATAATGGGCACTCCCATAGCATATTCTCAATATTACTGCTAAGGGTTTCCTTGTGTAGGAAAAATCTTAGCTTGTAGTCGGAAGCCATACAGCACCAGGCTTAGATGCACTTGTCTGGTTTTTTCTTATTTATAATTTTGAAGATCACCGACGCGAAGTACTGCGATGCATTTAAACTGTATGGACACACGGTCCATTTTATATTAACTTTACATACCATTCAAGTCAAGGTTGTATTTTAATTGTTTTGTTTTCGCTTTATAATTACATATATCCAAATTATTTACTCGTTTTTTTTTTTGTAGTGGACATCGTGTGATGGGTATAGTTCATCGAGGTGCTTGTCGAAATTATCTTCGAGCTCACCCCGATCTGTTGTGGCCAGTCCCGGATCACTGGAGTCTCGAAGACGCAGCAACTGTTCCTTTAGCTTATGCGTATGCTTTTTACTGTCTAGTGAGTATTGACGTCTGTTTGATTATGTTATTTTGCTCTATTCAATTACCGATACATCCATGGGACCCTTCTGTTACTAGTTTTCTTTTTTACTTTTTGTGTGGACACACATCGAGGACGCAGTAGCTGTTTACTAATGATAAGTCTGGATTTTACTAATTCACTTTAATACAACGTACAAATGCTCTATGTTATAAATGTTATTGTTATATGTTAATGCTGTAATAAATGTTAATATTAAATGTTAAGGTCGCGAGGACCGAACCATTTTAACCGTTTTTATACGACTGTTATGTTATGTTCAACTTTAAGTAAACGTGCAGTGTGGCGTTATTGCTTGCTAAAATGTTCGATCGTATTACACCGAACAATTTTGGTAATTTTCCATCTTCCAGATAATTAAAGCAAAACTTTATTCGGGTATGAAAATTTTAATACACGAAGGAGCTGGAGCACTCGGCCAGGCTGCCATATCCATTGCTCTGGCACACAAATGTCAAGTGTTCACTACAGTTGGTGACGTGAGAATGAAAAGTTTCTTGAAAAAGCTCTATCCAGAATTGAAAGGTAACAAAATCATTGCATTTTTAAATATAATTCTTATAAGGTGCAGTCATTTGGGCCTCTTTATATCCACGTTGGTTCCTGGCGTCTATCAAATCGATGGGATGACGATATTCGTAGAATCACAGTTGCATAAGATTGGCAATTGAATCCCAGAATAAGCAGCGTACTCGCAATAAAAATTGTTTTCGGCAATGGGCAAATATAGTCTGAAAATGGAAAGTTTTGGAAACCAACCCAGAAATATATGATTGTCAAATTTTCAGAACAACACATTGGGAATTCTCGAGATGTGACTTTTGGTGACATGGTACTATCAGCAACAAATGGGAAAGGTTGCGATGTTGTAATATGCAATGTCGAACCCTGGCTCAAACATGTAAGGAAACAGAATATTTTTTTTGTACTTAGCTAAACGTGGCATTGAACACTTTGAGATAAAATAACGTTCTTAATTTCAGGTTTCACTTCAATGTTCTGGTGCTCTAGGCATTGTTATTGACACGGCACAAATACAAAATCAGCACAAGTTCGAATTCCGTATGAAAAATTTAATGAAAAGTAGATCCTATGTGATTGTTGATTTTGCATCCATTTTTGATTCTGCGAATAGGGAAGAATTGAAAGTTAGTGAAAATTTTCTTGATATATCTTAATTGACCTATAAGTGACTTTAGCCCTGATAATATAAAGTGACTACAGTTGTTGACCTAGAGACACGATCTTAAATCACGATCGCATTAGAATATCTCTTACTGCGATGCATGTCTCTGGCAATTTCAATGAAATTTTGGAGCTGTCAAATTCCAGTCCGTTGATTTGGTCCGCATGCACAGAAATTACAGATTCTCATGAGTGAGGGCATATGTGAGGGCTACGTGCGACCACTAGTGCGAGTGACTTATGCTGCAGATGAAGCTCCACGAGCTCTACGCCTGTTATCGAAGAGTTGGCATCGAGGACATGTGCTTTTAAGACTTACAGCTCGAGCGCTTCCAGCTAGCCTTAGGTAAAGTCTAAATTTTGGAATTTCTAGGTTCTTTTACAATACAGAAAGCACCACATAACATGATAATTATTTAAAACCATGAGCTAACAAGATCTTTAATAAGTCACCTTATTAAAAGATGTCACCAATTGAAGTTATATCAGGTATAATATTACAATTACAGGATTAACTGTACTTCTAAATGCAGCCATTTAATCATCTTCAGCGACGAATATTTTGGTATTCAGTTGGCAAAAAGGCTTATCAATAGAGGTGCCAGAATGTTACATATCTGTTGTTCGAAGCCTTCGTGGTATCTTCAACATCAAACAGAGTTAGTAAAAAATATAACATTCATGCATGGATTCGTTCGTTACGAAAGCTTTATATCCCTTTATAGATTCTGAAATTTCACATATAATTAATTAATTCGATTTAAAATGTTACGAATTACATTACAAGTATTTCTAAAATTATGTCTAAACGTTATAGCTGATGGATGAATACGTTGTTGAATATTTTTTTTTATATTTAAGAATTCAAACGATTGTCACTACAGATCTACAAAATTAGTCTTAAATGAAACCGACAGCCACTGGTATTTAATTACAGCAGAATGTTATCTGCCAACGCTGTATTGAATAGTGTCATCTGGTTCCCCACTCGCACAGACAAGATGCGCTTATTTCTTTTTCTCAATACTTTCTTTTTTCATTGTAAATTAATTTTAGCATAACCATAATCAGAATCATCATCATCATCATCTTATTATCTACTTCTGATCATCATCATCTTACATACTATAAGTCTGTTTGATTACTTATCAGAATACGACCATGGTCAATACTACTACTTATTCCCAATAATGCTATGTTTATCACTATAATATAGTGGTAAAGCGGTAATATAGTGGCATATGTAGGTACTACTGCATCTGATAATTCGATAAGACTTTTCTATTAGAAAGGTCGTATTCACATATTGGTATGTGCGGGCTCCAAGCCAGGAAAGTCTGGCAATAGTACTAGGTACAATACCGACTAAATTATTGGATGTCCGCAATCACTGGATTAATATTATTCTATTTATACGCAACACTTCAAGCTTTATATATATTTATAGAATTAATTAGATCAGTAGTGTTTTATTTCAGAAATCTCAAATCTCTTGGAGTGAATGTTATCGTATCTTCAAATAACTTAAATGATTTGGATGACGTTGCAACCGTGCTAAAGAAAACTATAGCCATGGGACCGGTAGAAGGCGTATATGTGACGAGCTTCAAAGATATGGACAATAAATACATATCAAATAGCTTGGAATATCTTGATGTTATGTCACGAAAATTTTGCCCATCCCTCAAGTGAGAATTATTATAATATTCATAATTTACTAAAATTAGACTAAACTTAAATATTATGTTTGGCTATTTATTATTCGGATCTCTAGGTATAGGTACAGGGTGTCCCACTACTATAAAAAAATTTATACACGTAAAAAAATTACCTGTCGAATCGTACTTATTTATATATATATCGTATTTATTTATTTTTATTTATTTATACTTTATGCACAAAACAAAACTTGTACACAGGCGGACTTAATGCCATGGGCATTCTCTTCCAGTCGACCATAGGGTGGTGCAGAAATAATGCATGGTAGGTGCATTAACAAAAGAATAACAAACAACAACAAAACAAAAAAGAACAAAATAAAAAAAAAAACTTAGTAGACAGAATTCATACAAAATGTAAATCAATTTTAGCATAATCATAATATTCATACAAAAACGAATTTATTAATTGTTTCTGTTCGATAATAGAACTTAATTCACAACAAAAGTACCGCTAAGCCTTTTATTTACTTTAACGCGTCATAACGAGATGGACAATAACGAATTCGATCAACTCATTTCAAACAAGGAATACAAGAAAAATGCAACCATATTACTAGCAGAATAAGGCCCAAAACAAATTTCAAACTTATTACGGCGAATATTATAAAATTTGACCTGTAAAGCAAAAAAAAAGCTGTTTAATACGTCGACACCGCTGGAGCGGACTAGTGGTGTCGGCGCCGATGTAACAGGGACATAGCTTATTTGGAGGAGAAAAAAGTATTCAGTATATGCTCTCAGTTCGTGACACCAGTTTGTAATAGATGTTCTTCCTGATAGTACTGACTGGTATAAGGGCGTCTTGTGAGGCCGCACGGGTAGGTACCACCCCATGCCTATTTCCGCCGTGAAGCAGTAATGCGTTCCGGCTTGAAGTGTAGGGTAGCCGTTGAACTGTAAAACTGAGACACAGAACTCATGTCTCAAATGGGCATGCGGTATTTGTGTTCTTTATGTATATCTACTCCAGTTTATTTAAAGTAATATATTATACCATATTTAAACCATTTACCATATTTAAAGTAAATATATTTAAAACCAAAAACATAAATTCGCATTGGCCAGTCTAATTTTTTACTATGGATATGAAATAACAAAATCTTTATAAACGTTTTTCGAGGTCTGATATACAACGACGATTTCGACTTTGTATTAAAATTCGCGTACAGGAGACAACTTGAAGATCGGTAACTGCCATCACTTATTTATGTTCAAGTCAAAATGTTGAAGGAGCTATCATCTATAAAGACTTTCGAATCGTGTGGCAAAATTAATATATCGATCAGCCTTCTTTTACTCGAAAGTACTGGCTTTAGACCGCCAAGGGTGATTCACGGATAAAATAAAATGTTAATATTTTATTTTTAGATATTTTGCAGTGATCACAAATAGTGAAAACTTCGGGAAAAAAATGTCGATTTTCAGAGCGAAGGATAATTTAGTTATTTCACGTATTGAAGTTCAAAAGCCAGATTTTTGTGTGAGTTTGACTTTTAAAAATCACATTTTAAAATCTCAAAACGTAACTATGTTTTTTAATTTGTATTTTGATGCTACATCAAATTTAAAGCGAAAATCTATTGTGTTCGCAATGCGCGATTTGCCTATCAGTTTTCATTTTACATGACGGAGAAAGCAATACAACGATTAAATTATATAAATATTCCAAAATCCAATGTTATCCAAAAAAGGGAATAAAAGTCGTCGTGGTTTAAGGGTTAAGACGCCCGATATATTCGTAACGAGTGGTGCGAGTGTGCCGGTATTCGAATCCCGCAAACAGGTACCAATCTATTTTATGCAAATACGTACTTAACAAATGTTCACAAATGACTTCCACGATAAAGAAATCTTTTGAAAAAGTCTTATGAGCCAGCGCGGGTACCACCACCCTAACTATTTTTGCCTTGAAGCCTTAATAGGTTTCGTTTTCAACACGTCCTTAAGGATCAATCAGATCCAATAACTCTTACATTAGACACCTTCAGCTCTAACACTAGGAACGGGCTTAGGGACCCCGGTATCCGTAATCGTCAAACTCAAAACTCAACAAATAAAAAAAATACCAAAACAAAAGAGAAAGGCTCACATGTACGAAGTTAACGATACGACTAAGTTATTCATTAAAATAATCCATCAGGGGGATACACATACTGAAGTACTGTTATACAGAAGAGCTTGGGATCTATCGCTATTAGACGCAGTCGAGACTGGACTTTGCTCCAAGCTTCCATTGTTGATCGCACAAATCAACACTGAGACGTCGCCGCTATATCAACAGCTTGCTGATGTCGCTGGTAAACCTATTTACTTTTAATACGGGTATTTGTATGAAATACAAGATTGTACTTTGTAACAATAAGTCTTGCACTAAACAATTAATGATGATGATTTGAATTCATTTTTAGATCTTCCATTATTAAAAGAGGCTGGCGACATGACCACTCTACAAGATTTGGCTGCTGGAAGTGACAATATAAAATTTATTAAGGAATTTTTACGTCTGAAATATCACGTTTGTATTTCGGAACACAACGTTTTGAAGTTAAATAAACAAAAGTAAGTTTATCATATCCAATAATTGATTTATCCACTTTAATGAGGAGAAGAAAGATTTTTTTTTACTAACACTTTCCTGGGTTTCAGACTTCGTGAGATAGATTTTCTTGAAAACAACTTTGAGCACAGACAAGGTTTGGCTGTTTACTTCTCTCACATAGCTGAAGATGAGCTCAGCTCCGATACTCCTATATATTTATTGCCTACTCTCGGTAATGCAAATGCGGTGAGTAGAGTATTGGAAAACTGTCGAAAAATTCTCGAATTGACAAGTTATTATATTTAGCCTTTGACCTCTAATGCTTTCCGACGAACTAAAGTGGGCTCTACATTATTTAAAAAAGGTCAAAAAGTAACCTTTTAGTAAATGGAATTGTCCTTGACGTACTTATTAGTAGGTTCTTACTAGGATACAAAACAATATTATACTTGTTAACATTAATTAAGAGAAAATTTTAAATGTAACATATAATCATTAAACTAAGTAACTATATAACGAACTTAAAAAAAAGTAGCATATATTAACTAAAAATAACGTTAACACAAAATCTGTGCAGGAAAAACAGGTCGATGCACTGAAGTCTGAGTACTTGTGCGTTGTTCCTGGGATTGAAGGTCATCATGTAAGATTTCGTGGTCTCTGTGAGAGACTCAAACTGCCCGCGCTGGTGCTGCAGCCAAGTTTGAATGTGTTGCACGAAACCATAGAACAGGCTGCTCAAAGCTACTCTAAGGTACCTAAAATTTTTAACTTAACTGTAACCAGTAACTGTTAGAATTTGAATTCGAAAAAGGGTTAGTGTCTTGTTTCTGCCGTTTGTTTTACATCACAGAATTGCTTCTAGAATAAAAAAAAGAATGTCACTTAGAACCAATTTCATTATCTTTTTCATTATTCAAGAGCATATTCGTCATCATTATCATCTTCATCATTATCATCATCATCATCATCATATTCAAGATCTCTTTTCATTATTTTCTTGAAATGTGCAGACATTTCTTCGTCGCAGCGGAACTCATTATAGAATTCGATGGTATGTGGCAAAAATCATCAATAAAAATGTATTGTTTAGTAGCGCAGTGGTTCGAAGAAGAACTGATGAAGTCTGGTTCGGTTTAGGTACCATAGTCAAAATAACTCTTATTGAGGTCAACAGTATATGAAGTAGCGGGTATTTTGGAGCCGAGGCTCCCTAGACGGGAGTAGATCTCCACGCGAATCCAGCCTTGTACTTTGTGATGCACAAATCGTTGTCCTGATGTGTGCTTTAGTCTGTTAAGGTCTGCCGACATTTGTTTAATACTAAACACCGCTCCATACTGGACCAGATTTCCAGAAGAACGAGCACAATGGAGAGAGCTGGAGGAGGCTTATGCCGCGAGGCACGCCGAACTGCGAGATATTATAAGACATATTAAATGTATAAATCCAAAAATGTTAAATTGCATCAGAATAAAGGGCTTTATTTTTATATTGTTAAAACCGCTCCAACCATTGAATCCTAAATGTCTTAGAAGGTTTCTAAAGGATATTCCTTGAATTCGAACATTCAAGGGTATCAAATTTAAGGGCAATCTTATTTTCTATGAAAAAAATGGGGGATACAAAAAGGCAAAACTCGCAAAACAACCATCACTACAGTTATTTTAGGCTATGTCAACTAAATGATCCAGCTATAAAAACTGACCAACAAAAAAGAATACTCGTGAAACATGATCCATCAAATGCTGCTTATTTTCAGATACTCATGGAAAAAATTGGTGTCGGTAACAATTTCTACTTGCTTGGGTGTGATATTGGAATTTTGATTGCGATGGAACTAGCTGCAATACTTGAGAGAAATGGTAAATTATTCCAAAACAATTTTACAACAGCAAAAAACTAAACAATTCAGATGTATTCTATATCATAGTAAATCCTATAAATGCATATTAATTTCGAGAATCATTTCCATTCTAGAGTCATTTCCATTTCCAAATAAACAACGGAGCTTAAGGATTTCAAAATGAAATTTCGCTCTAGCTAAATAGTTTTCCCTATATTATTATGCAAGCTACCGTTTAAAAAAGCGAATGTAATGCGTGTAACTATACTTAAACATTTGGTATTTTTATAATAATTGCAGGTTTTTTAGGCACCATATTTTGTCTCGGAACTACACCAGAAGACGTCAAGCCAGTAATGGAACAACAACTAGGGGCGTTCTCAACAGAAGACCAACTGCAGCTTGGAATTTTAAAACATATTTTTACGCTACTAACTGGTGAAGTACCATCAGATTTAGATGAAACTCTGGACCCTCACTCTTCATGGAATGAAAAAATTGACGCTTGTATCAAAATGATGGCCGGTCGTATAACACAAACAAAGCAATATGTGAAAGCGTTAATAAATTTCGTCTATGAAAGAATTCTTAGCATCAAACAGTATGAATCCTCATCTTTGCCAATACTGAAGTCTAGAGTCGTGATACTCCGCTCCCCAGGATATTCGTCAACTTCATCTGCATCATCATACGTAATTGAAGATATATCAGCACCACTTTGTGATGCTGCAAAAGATGTGCGATGTGCAGCCGTCATCAATGACAATTTGTCAACTGAAATATTGAAAGAATTCAAAACGAAGAACCTATGTGATATCTTTGTGATAAATTTTGACACAAGTACGTAAAGGCGTACTAATATTAAATAAATATAATTTTTGTTTTGCCACATAATCATCATCTTTAATTTCTATTTTATTTATTTTCTTCCTGAAGCTTTGCTTATAGACAGATTAATACCAGAACTTAAGGGGCTGGAAATACCAAATCCGGGAACGGGATGATTTCTGTTTTATTTACTACATTGATTAGTGCCAGAAAACCAATTTTTGATTTAATTTTTATTACATGATTTTAATCCTACATCCCAGTTGTGATTTCCATAATGAACTTTACATTATATATATATGGAGGCTCTGAAACTTTTCTCGGGACTGTTTCTCTGGCCACTTTATACTAAGCTGCAACCATGCCTGTGGTGCCTTTATGTCGTTTGTACATAAGCTTAGTATACAGATACGGAGACGATGCTGTGTCCACTACTGCTTAGGGGAGCCAAACTTATTAACATCAGAATGTGAATATGACCTCTTCGAGACATGTTTTAATTACTATAGAAAGAGCCACGGCAGCAACATTTTTATCGTGAAGTAATAAAGAATAGTAATAATAGGATAAAGAACAGTAATAAAGAGCAAAGAAGTAGAGAAGAATTTACGCGATATTTCGCGCAAATTCATCTTTCTTTTTTATCAACTACAATTTTCAATTTCGTTTGGCACCTAAAATGGATATTTTGAAGGTTATTTTATCAATAGTACACACACGCCATGCGTTCAATGATTTATGTGAATGATAAACATAATAGGTAAAACCAATATTTATTCCAAAAAAGTTAATGCGATTTCTCCCTTTTCCATTACTTTTTTTCACTGTCTAATTCAAATCAGTGACAAAAGACATGTACGTATCCGCACTAAGTAAATACGTTTCACACAAATTCTTCTTATTGAATTGGTCCAAAATTTCATCGTCCAGATATTTGTTGATTATGGTAGCGCAACGCATGTCCATGGCGGCATGCGGTAACGGCGCCAGCAAGTTGTGTTCGGTGACCCCTCCCCGCGACAGCCGCTGCCATTCTGGCGGAGCGGAGCGCGCGGTGAGCGGAGAGCGCAGCAGCACGAGCCGGGAGCGTAGGGGCGCCGCCGGGCCGCCGTAGCGCCGCGCGTAGACGAGCCGCGCGCACGCCGCCTCGATCTGTGCGCGCGCGTACTGCGCCGAGTGGGACACGTGACCCAACAGCGTTCGCACTCCCGCATCCACTCGGTCATTCCACAGAGTATGTTTCGAAAATGCGTTCTCTACTTCCTTAAAGTGTTCACGGGCCATAATTTTAAGCATGTGCCTTGCCACGGCCTCCTCGAGCTGATCTGTTTTGAATCCTTGCAGTTGATATTCTATCTCATTCAACACATCATTTGGTGATCCTCCCAACAAAAACAATGTACCCGTCAGACCTAAAAGTAAACAGCGGATTAATAAATACAAGCTCATTACTGCGTGATTAATCACGAATCAAACGTTGAAACGTAAATTTACCGTGTTCTTCCAGAATAGCCGTGAGTTCTAACGCAACAAATATACCAGTTTCATATCCCAAAATGTAGAAATTATTTTTTATCGCTGATTTTCTTAGCAGAGACTGAAAAGTAGAATCATTTTCATTATTTTCATGAATAACCGACTATAGCATTGCGTGTAAAGAGTGCCTAATGTAGAAAATATAATTCAAATGATCAGCATGTAAATTGAACAAAATCTAATAGATGCCTTACACTAGCATATCGTTGTGCTGTCTGCTGTATGGTCTCGTCCAGCTTGTCCAGCCCGGGTTGCAGCACGAGCGCGGGCAGCTTGAGTCGCTCGCACAAAGCTCGAAACCGCCCATGGTGTCCCTCCAAACCCGGGACGATACACAGCGATGTCACAGTCACGTCGAACTCATCATCGCGCTGCAATTCATTAGCTGAGTAGGGTCTAGTCCTTTTCGAGTATTATAAAATAAAGTGATTTCCATTCGACTTACCGCAGTTGCACTACTAGTGAGTGTCGGCATGAACACCATTTCAGTTGTGGCTAGCAGTTCGTCTGGATCTACATACGAATAGAACGCTTCCAACCCTTTCTTTGTACTATAACCAGGCGCAACAATAGCGTCCTCCATTTCCTTAATTCTGTAATTTTAAGAATAAGGAAAAATAATGAGGTGATAAACTATAGTTTTGATTATAAGACTCGTAATAGTTTTTAACTTCATTTAAAATAACAAGTATTTTTATCGTGACCCCGAACCAATATGTAGCATTATAGTACCTATCTCTATCCTGAAACAGCCATGCGTCCAGATTTAAAAAGTTTAGCAGCAGTTCTACAATAAAAGTGATACTATGATCTAATGCCTCAACATGGGCAGCGGTAGTCGTGTTATGATGTCTATGGGCTCCTGTAATTTAAGAAAACGCGTTTTACCAGAAAAATGTTACTGAGTACTCGAGGTGGGTCGCGGCATTTACGTTGTTCATATCTATGAGCTCCGGTGAGCACTAAACACCAGGTTTTTTTTTCTATTGCCCTTGAAGGCTGACGAGCATACGGCCCACCTGATGGTGAGTGGTTACCGTCGCCCATGGACTTCAGCAATGCCAGGGGCAGAGCCAAGCCGCTGCTGGTGGATTGCGAGCTCGTTCGACATTAGAAATAATGAGATAAAACTGTTAAGTCTATGACACGCGAAACCCGAAAAAAATACTACAACTAGATTCACTCGTACATTCAATCGCGTACCTTTGGAACGTTAGTGAAAGAACGTCTTCTTCATTTAGTGTGATGCCATAATGAACTCGCAGATAGTTTGAAACAAACGATGTTTTCTCATTCACCACACCCAATTCACCGAGCGTAGTATTCTCATCAGAGATTCGAGCTACGTCAACATCTAAAAAAAATTCATAAAGTTAATTAGTTGATGTTGCAGCTTTATTATAATCGAATCAGGTATTTCTTAAAAGCTCGCACGGAATAATAACCCAATCTTGTTTCTTACGAGGCAATCATAACTTAAATTGTAGGACAGTCGGTATATTAAAATTTGTATGGGATTTTCATTTTATTTGTATAGGCTAGCAAGTAGCTTGTGTGCCAATCGATGACAATGGAGAAAAATATTTTAATAATAACTTAGTTTACTTTTCAAAAATGTACAAGAGACAGAATCCAATTGATGACAAAATAGATACAAGTATCAATTCTGCTGACAATGCTGTCATTTGGACAAAATTTAGAAAATAAGAAATTATGTTTACCAGTTATAGCACATAATTGTTGCAGCAGCGACTGTTGAGAAGAACTAGGGAACGCAACCACCGAATTATCTCCGGAACAAAGCGCAGCCTCCGTCGCTTCTNAATGTACAAGAGACAGAATCCAATTGATGACAAAATAGATACAAGTATCAATTCTGCTGACAATGCTGTCATTTGGACAAAATTTAGAAAATAAGAAATTATGTTTACCAGTTATAGCACATAATTGTTGCAGCAGCGACTGTTGAGAAGAACTAGGGAACGCAACCACCGAATTATCTCCGGAACAAAGCGCAGCCTCCGTCGCTTCTGCATACAGACGGCTGCTTGGAAAATTCTGTGTGTCGAGGTCCTTTGAAAAATAATGGCTTTATCCAACTAGCTGTTTTATTAAATATTACATTCAACTATTATAAGAAGGATACGAAGAATGATATTGATTCTGTACAAATTCATGCTATACGTGGTATCGTCCACAAAAATAAAGAAAGATTGGCGATGTGGTTTCTGCCTAGGGTAGTATAATTATATTGCTTCATGAATATTGCAAACGCCAGCTGGAAGATTTGCTAGGAAATGGATATGCGTTATATCAGGATGCTGCGGTCTTCAACTGGAATTTACTGGTGGTAAGACGTACCGCACAGCTACACAGGTCAGTACCACCATCATATTTTTGCGGCGAACCTGTCATCTGTTCTCGTTTCAAGGTTGAGACAGTCGTTATGCAATAGAATTGAGCTCGAAGTCTCAAGCATTCACGTTGTGATATATCATCTCCGGTAACCACTTCACACCGGATGAGCTGTGGTGAGGTCCATTCAAATTCGAACACAGGCATAGTTTCACCGCTCGACACCTATCATCTTACCCTTTAAGCCACGAGGACCTCAAACTTTTAAAGAGTATAATATGAAATTTCAATTAAATAAGAACTTATGACCAGACCAAGTGTGAATATTTAATAAATATAAAATAGAAGAAAAACAAACAATAAGAAATAAACAACACACAAGTAACTGATAAATGTACCTCTTTCAAATGGCCGATATTAACCACTGTTACTGGGTATCCATCATTTTGTCGCGTTAAACATATTCCTAATCCTAACGAATTGTCATCAGTGACTAAAGTAAAATATCTGAAAATTGAAATACCAAGTTAATATACTTATACCTAGTACCAATGTAGTGTACGGCTTCTTGCTTCGATTTATCGAATATCTATTATTGTGCGATTTAGAAACTAAAATCTACAAGACTACAATTAGGTGTTTTCTACGGCTGCCATTACCTAAACATTCAAGCCTTATTGATCTTTGATCATGTTCCAACGTACCTGAGAGATTGGAATAATTTTCTTGATACAATATCCAAGTTATGAATAGTAGATCGAATTTCTTCAGTTTCACTTCCACATGCATTCGTCGCGTCAACGATGATACCGTCGACGCAGCCCAAACATGCGGCGTCATTTATCAGTTTATGAACTTTAGCCTGACTATTGATCTTCTCAGATGACATTTGCACTTTGACGCCCAATTTTTTCCATTCTCTATAAATAACGTATTTAAAGTAATTAATTAAAAAGCGAGTTAAACTGGCCAGCAAAGTTATGCACGTAAAGAAATCATTGAAGTGCTTCATAAAATATTCATTAAATATACCTAATTATGTCATTGAATCTGGAACATGAAAGATAAAGCCGATATTTTTTTATTATTCGCAATAAAAAAACGGTCCTAAAACTGAAAGTTATTCTACATTACCAAATAACTACTACTACTACTGCACTATTAGACAGAATTACATAAATTAGAAATTAAACTATATAAGAATAAGTTAAAAATAAAATCGATTATTTTACGGAATACGTTTTTTCTTGTTTTCTTGTAAACTCCAAATTTTACTGATTGCGGGTATTGTGAACACGAATGGATAGATACGAACCCATTGATTTTGTAGCTGGATCTTCTCAGCTAGATTCAGCGAAGTACTGCTCTTGCTGGGGCTAGTGTTAGCTAATTATCTCAAGTTGGGCCCGTGAGCTTACCTACCCGTCCGGGCAGAGCTGGAATAGCCCCTTAGGCTACCAGCAAAAGTAGTAAATACCAATAATATCCTGTCTATGTTTACCGTAAATTCATGCGTTCTATTTTGTAGGTTAGGACAATTGATGTACAATTGAGATTCGACTTCTTATATATTAGATACTTCTAATATAGTTGCGTGGCCATGTGACGTCTATGATCTCAACACCAGGTCATAGGTTTCATACTTGGGAAGTGCTCTGAGGAATTGTTCAAGATGATACCAGCATCTCGTTTTTACCATCGCACCGCCCGCCACCGGAGTAGAGTTCATCCATACTATCTGGAGCCACTGCGGTCATCCACAGTACGTTTCCAGAGATCTTTTTTGCCACGTACCATCCGGCTATGGAATGAGCTCCCCTCCACGGTGTTTCCCGAGCGCTATGACATGTCCTTCTTCAAACGAGGCTTGTGGAGAGTATTAAGCGGTAGGCAGCGGCTTGGCTCTGCCCCTGGCTTTGCTGAAGTCCATGGGCGACGGTAATCACTCACCATCAGGTGGGCCGTATGCCCGTCTGCCTACAAAGGCAATAAAAAAAAGAAAAAGAAAAAAAAAAAACTTTAGTGTACCAGGTGGTGTTAAGATCATAGACGTCACACGGCCAGACGTCACACGTCAGACGTCAATTCTGATAATTTTTTTACACCATCACCTCTAATAAAATGATTTTGGCTCGTTTAAAATTTAGTGTAAACTTTATAAAGATAATTATAATCGCTTTTAAGGTCAAATCTTCTTAATTTTCGCATGACTCGTCAAAAGTGATGAATTATATAAGATTGTTTGTCAAACTCACTGCATTTTATAAGAAAGGTACCCAGGTGGAGTGTTATAATGTAAATACAAATTTCTTGCTCCACGGTCGATCAGTCTACTCGCAAGTTGCACTCCAAAAATATCTTGTCCACAAAACAACACATAACAAGCGTCCGGCTTGCACTGAACCCTGAAATGAAATGATCCTCGAATGTTTTTTCAAAGAGAAAACCTGGTGTCAAGGTCAACGACTGTGGTGACAGCACGTGTATTAAGCACGAATAGCTAGCATCATCCTTTAAGCTTTATGTACCACAATCACGGGTTTCTGTCTGATGGACAGTATGGCATTTTTTTTAAACTAATTGAGACATCACCTTTGCAGTAAGCATGATCTCCTACTCAACTACGTCACAAAACAATCTACCTGAGTTTGTTCGAGGGTGGAAATTCATCGAGCTTCAAGAGGATCCGTCCACGGTGCTGTCTGGTCGCCAGCAACCGAAAGGCGCGGGAAACTTCAGAAGGACCATATTTCACTCGTGACAAAGGACGAACGTAACCACGGGATATTCCTTCACTTAACGATGAGTGTAACATCTAGAACATAACAGATACTTTATATGAGGGCTTATGATTGAAAATAATATTTTAAGACTAGTCCTTAAAGGTCAATTTAGCTTCGCACAGTGCAGATAGTATGACTGTTAGACGAGTTCTTTGTTAGAAAACAAAACAAGCATCAAATAAATAATGAATTTCCTCGTACGACTTTAATTATGTAAATAAAAAAACTATAATAGTTTTATGGTTTAATGTCACTTTTAAAAGCCTTTGAAAGCACTGTTCTACTCAGTCAATTTATGACTCTTTTGAAATTCGTTGATCATCAATTCGGTTCAATTAATTCGTTCTTCTATGTAAACAAATATTTGCTGAAGTTCATATCGATGGTCTTTTTTTTTTTTTTTTTATGATTGAAAGTTTACTGGTGGCCCGAAGGCCTTTCCAGTTTCACCAGGACAGGTGGGCGAGCAAAGGCTCAGCCAAGAGGGGTGGGATTTGCTAACAACTGCCCGAGCGCCTCCGAAGGAGACCTAACAACTCAAGAGCAATTGTTTCGCGAATGAGTCTACTACCGGATCGGAATCGCGANCGTTAGATTACAAGATATGGCAACACTTGGAGGAAAAGGCGTGCTCAAAGACTCATCCCAATTTGGAGTCACTCAAGACATCCTTGATTAAGGCAGCCGCCGATATTGACATGGACCTCGTTCGTGCTGCGATAGACGACTGGCCGCGCAGATTGAAGGCCTGTATTCAAAATCACGGAGGTCATTTTGAATAAACTTTAGTGTCATAACAATCTATGTTTTGTTAAGTTCATTTTGGTATATGAATGGTTACATAATGAATAAACACGTTTCAATTATTTTACATTAAACATGTGACAGAATTTATGACCTGACTAGGTATAATCGCTTTTAAGGTCAAATCTTCTTAATTTTCGCATGACTCGTTAAAAGTGATGAATTATATAAGATTGTTTGTCAAACTCACTGCATTTTATAAGAAAGATATCCAGGTGGTGTATTATAATGTAAATACAAATTTCTTGCTCCACGGTCGATCAGTCTACTCGCAAGTTGCACTCCAAAAACATCTTGTCCACAAAACAACACATAACAAGCGTCCGGCTTGCACTGAACCCTGAAATGAAATGATGCTCGAATGTTTTTTCAAAGAGAAAACCTGGTGTCAAGGTCAACAACTGTGGTGACAGCACGTGTATTAAATAGTACGAATAGCTAGCATAATCCTTTAAGTTTTGTGTCCCACAATCACGGGTTTCTGTCTGATGGACAGTATGGCTTTTTTTTTAAACTAATTGAGACATCACCTTTGCAGTAAGCATGATCTCCTACTCAACTACGTCACAAAACAATCTACCTGAGTTTGTTCGAGGGTGGAAATTCATCGAGCTTCAAGAGGATCCGTCCACGGTGCTGTCTGGTCGCCAGCAACCGAAAGGCGCGGGAGACTTCAGAAGGACCATATGTCACTCGTGACAAAGGACGAACGTAACCACGGGATATTCCTTCACTTAACGATGAGTGTAACATCTAGAACATAACAGATACTTTATATGAGTGCTTATGATTGAAAATAATATTTTAAGACTGGTACTTAAAGGTACACACTTCGCACAGTGCACATAGTATTACTGTTAGACAAGTTCTTTGTTAAAAAACAAAACAAACATCAAATAAATAATGAATTTCCTCGTACGACTTTAATTATGTAAATAAAAAAACTATAATAGTTTTATGGTTTAATGTCACTTTTAAAAGCCTTTGAAAGCACTGTTCTACTCAGTCAATTTATGGCCCTTTTGAAATTCGTTGATCATCAATTCGGTTCAATTAATTCGTTCTTCTATGTAAACAAATATTTGCTGAAGTTCATATCGATGGTCCTATGCCAGAAGCCTTCTATATAATAGTAAACAAAAAAGAAAACATTGAAACGGAAAAGGTATAGATAATTCCAGAAGAGTGCGAAGAAAATTTTAGTTGGAATATTAGATTTAATATTCGTTGACTTACCTTAAGTTTATTTGAGTTTTGGGTCATCAACAAGTGCGATACGTTAACAGTCACGTACGATCTGTCTGCAGTCAAATGGCCCATTCCAAAGCTACTACTCTCTTGGGAATCATATTCGGATATGTCCAGTGTCCACCCTGCCGAACACCTCAATGAGGCCTACCGACATTGTTGACAAACATTGTTTAAATGTACAAAATTATATTTTAATTGAATTGAAAATATTAATATATTATGTAATACTTCTAGAATGGAAGGTGGCATACCGCGACAAGGGAATAAAAGTTATTATGATGTTGATTAACTTGATTCCGGTTTGAAGGTTTCAACAAATTTACCGGCATTCACCCTGTAATGTCTATCATCATCATCATCATCAACTTATAGCAGTCCACTGCTGGACATAGACTTCTCCAGTTGCACGCTACTGAGCACAATCTTCGGCTTCTCTCATCCAGCTCTTGCCAGCCAATGTCTATAGGTTTCCGTAATTAAAAGCAATTGCATCATAAACACCATCATCTTTATTTATTTATTGCTTAGATGGATTGGACGAGCTCACAGCCCTCCTAGTTCACTGGAGCCCATAGACATCTACAACGTAAAGGCGCCACTCGCCTTGAGGTATAAGGTCTAAGGTCTCAGTATAGTTACAACGGCTNATTTATTTATTGCTTAGATGGATTGGACGAGCTCACAGCCCTCCTAGTTCACTGGAGCCCATAGACATCTACAACGTAAAGGCGCCACTCGCCTTGAGGTATAAGGTCTAAGGTCTCAGTATAGTTACAACGGCTGCCCCACTCTTCAAACCGAAATGCATTACTGCTTCACGGCAAAAATAGGCAAGGTGATGGTACCTACCCGTGCGGACTCACAAGAGGTCCTACCACCAGTAAGAATCTGTTCACTAAAAACAATAATTTATATATAAAGTTTGCAACAAGAGAATTTCTTACGTTTCTTAGCTCTCCTCTAAGACAATTAATCACAATGTTGCAACCTCTATGATTAGTCGCACACAATACCATGTCAGCAAAAGTAGTATCTCTGGAACTCCCAATATTTTGTTCTGCAAAAATTTGATTTGTTTTGTTTTCCTATTATTTGCTATTGACCATTACATACTTATGAGATAAAATGTTCTAAAAAAGCTATGCGCGATCTTGAATGCTTTGATAAATCTAATAAGTTGATAAACTAAACAAGCTTATAACGCAAGACTGCTTTGCGACGGAAATAGGATGCTGGTACTTCTTCTAACACCAATGAGTATAAAAAAATTACAAAAATTATAGGTAATGGGCATTTTCTCATCCAGTCGACGACATACTCAAAATATGCAAATGTGCCACAGACGTATAATACCTATAGATGCCAAAAATTAAAATCACATATCACAACAAGCTTTCGCCAAATCACCTAAGATAAATAAACATGCAAATGATAATTGGAAGTACCAAACAGACCACATACGATACTAATATAGGTACTCATATAGTTAAAATTCCTTAAATATTGACCTTTTAGATTAGGAAACAATTTCTTGAGGAATTGTTTCTTTGTAGAGTCACTCACAGTTGTGAATACTTCATAATCCAAAGCCAATCCAATCGATATCAAGGCTTGGCCGAGAGCACCAGCCCCTCCGTGAACCAGAATACT
Source organism: Bombyx mandarina (assembly GCF_003987935.1). The sequence goes on from NW_021011565.1 coordinate 46,471, forward strand.
CTCAGTCTTCAACGCATTTTGATTTTGTCTACATTGGACCACTCTTCCCTGGTAAATAGATATAGATACAATAGATTATTACTAATGATGTGATCATTGGTTGATGTTCTAAACCTACACGCAAAACAGTCATAAATTTTGCATTAAAGGATGGAAAGCCTTTACACAATATTGTGAGTAATATGACCTTATCCCTGATGGTGGTTTTTTTTTCCTTTTTTTTATTGCTGATATGGGTGGACGATCTCACAGCCCACCTGGTGCTAAGTGGTTACTGAAACCCATAGACATCTACAACGTAAATGCGCCACCCACCTTGAGACATAAGTTCTAAGGTCTCAATGTCTTTACAACAGCTGCCCCACCCTTCAAACCGAAACGCATTACTGCTTCACGGCCGAAATAGGCAGGGGAGTGGTACCTACCCGTGCGGACTTACAAGAAGTCCTACCACCAGTGAGGTGATGGCATTCACGTTGAAATGTCTATGAGCTCCGGTAGTAATTTAATGCTAGTTGGGCCATAAGCTCGTTCACTAATCTAAGTTATAAAAAAAGGAACGTGCTATTTCAATTCAAAATGACATGTCACAATAATACTCTGCTTGGCAATTAATTAGATAGCTGTATACGACCTTGGCATCAAACTATCACAGCTTATTCGCTTATTTCGATCGCTTGCAGTTCTCAATCCTCATTAAACAATCCCTAATTCCTAAGCTCCTAGTTCCTATAAAATACCCACAAGAACTTTCTTTCTGCTCTTCCTTTCATTTCTGTTGTGGCTGTTTCTAGATCAAAATCAAATCAAATCAAAAAAGTTCGAAGCCAACATGCGTTTAGATTTGGGTATTATGTTGTAAAATTTCAGGATTTTATTTAACCATGAACTCTGGGTAAACGTATAAAAGACAGATAGCAGAAGACTACAATCCTGTCTACACCATCAAAATAAAATAAATAAATAAAAAGCATGTTTGAAAATTGACAATTCTATTACTATTTAAACTATGATAATATTTTGGGATAGAAATAATCTAAGTTGTTCTAGAAAAGTATACCCCTCTAAGATTAGTATATCATTCTTCCGTTGTAGATAAATGAGTTTGTAACAGTAGTACGACTAAAAACTTATTTCTTCCGACGATGATAGCGTACAATTTTAAATAAGAATCCTGCTAAATATAATATAGAACTGTCACTCATAATTAATTAGGTTACTATTTAAATGAACCGATGCCAAGAAGTAAAAAGAAAATTGGATTTGTTTCTTACAACACAAAAATGGAGACAGTAAAATGCTGTTAAATACGCCATAGGTACAGTGGCAGCTTCTTCGAAATCCCAATGGTCTGGAATCGGCCACAGCAAATCTGTACGGGGTCTCACCGTGCTCTTGCATGAACCATTTACTGCAATACCCATGACTCGAGCACCACTGTAATAGAAAACATTCAGTTTTTTTTGGCAGTTTTTTCCCTGCCTATTCGTTGGTAGCCAAAGGGGTGGGAGAAAACAATAAAAGGGAAAATCACATAAACTGGCCTTCGATGCTATAATAATAATTAACAAAGATAACTATTATTATACATCGGAATCTTTCGGATTTATCCTACTCTTTTTCCTGACAGTCATTAAGGTTTTTTTTTATTGCTTAGATGGGTAGACGAGCTCACAGCACACCTGGTGTTAAGTGGTTACGTTACTGGAACCCATAGACATCTACAACGTAAATGCGCCACCCACCTTGAGATATAAGTTCTAAGGTCTCAAGTATAGTTACAACGGCTGGCCCACCCTTCAAACCGAAACGCATTACTGCTTCACGGCAGAAATAGGCAGGGTGGTGGTACCTACCCGCGCGGACCCACAAGAGGTCCTACCACCAGATCTTCGATAGTCCGACGATCCAAAGATTCGGACTTGTATATATGCAAGTTTTTCTTCAAAATGAGTAAACGAAATTCAGGCATTTGTCAAATATCTTGTGTTGTATGATAGCTATATGTGTAAACGTCGGAAATAATATAATGACAGAAAAAATACCATAAATACTATAAGTACCATAACGACCGTGAACATCATATTATCGAGTACGCTGCTACTGTCTTATCGCTTAAATACTAAATCTAAATTTACCTTCTTGTGACCCCGGAAAAGTCAAATCCAAAACAATTGACATTCGAATTTATGACGATACTTTCTCCCAAAGCTTTTGATACATCCATCTTCGATAAGCCTGCATAGTGTACCTGTAGAAAAAGTTTTATTACATCTTCAATTTCGACTTCCAAGTTCAAGGGCACTATTATTACAATTTATATAGTAAGATTTGTGTCTTGTGTTATGGGTACAGGATACACGTATACTAGACAGCAGTTGAAACACCGGATTATCAATATTCTCAACAAATTCTAAGGTAACCAATTGGCTACCGAGACGATGAATTAAATTAACATTTACGTTTACATAACAATATAACATTCAATTAACATATTAACAAAAGATTTACGGAACTCTTACTTTGACTTCGATTCCTGGAGTACTGCTTTGAGAATTTTGCACCCATTTCAAGGAATTAAGATTTCCAGTAACCGAACATTCCAATTTTAATTCGCAATCCTCTTTCGTAGTCTCTTGTTTCAGTGGTAAATAGTAGTAACCGCCAAATGTACCCTAAAACCAATCAACTATGAAGAAAATTCGTAAAATACTCATAACAATTATATTGATCAATACTCTTAACGTACATTCTTCGATACATTTAGCGACAAATTCAAATTGGCTAGATTATGCGACTCATGATCGCCCATAATCACGTAGATATTATTAAAACCGTTTTCTTTTCGCCAGCGACGTATTAAATCCAAAAATCCCTCCAATGGTGGGTACACCGTGAATACAAGTAGACGGCTTCGAGAAGATAGCGAATTTAGAGTTGATATTAACAGCGCAATATCTGACTGTCTAGTCACAGAAACTGCTGCCCCAATATCGTGAACCTCCGACGGTCTCCAACGAAGAAGCTGCAATTTTCCTATGGACGACACGACGCGGTAAAGGGCATCCGGACGATCATCATTTCTTTTAACCTTATCTTCAATGTTCAAAATAAAAATGCCACGTTTCAGTTCTTGAAAAAATATTTGACACACCTGTAACACATTCCAATTTTAAATTATTACAATTTACGTTACTAAATATCTTTTAGAAACTCTGAATATTCTTACACAGCTATCTGTGGTCATGCCTCGAACAACTACAAGGTCTACATCAGCTAAATTTTCGGATTTTTTTGTCATTAAAATCTTACGGCTGAGTTCTTTGTAATGTATAGATATTCCATTAAATTCATTTGTAATTTTAGCGAGGGCTGGATGAACAAGACCGCTGTCATTTAAAATTCCAAGAACGTTGAGTTCGTCTTTGTCAATATTTTCCATTACGATTTGTAGAAAAACATGTATAGCTGAGACATCCTGAAACCTCAAACAGATTTTGTTCATTACTCATTAAATAAAATCAGAAAGCCAGTTGTGGTACAGCATTTTGTAAAACTAATAATTACGTCTAATTTCGCGTTGAAGCGAGGGATGAATTTTGAAGATTTCAGGGAGATGTCCTTAAGGATCGCCGGTGGTAATTGCTGGAATAATAGTCCCTGCAATAGTACACCTCCAGCTCTAAAAATTAAAAACGGAAATCATTTTGATTTGATTTATAGATATAAAGATGATTTAAGCTTGGAAGAAGAAAATCACGTGCTTACTTTGTGGTGTCATGCTTTTCAAGAACCTTGGCTGGTATTAATTCCTTGTTATCAACTTTCTTAATATGCTTTCTGTGCTCGGTAACATCTATACATAATTTTCTAATTTCCGCGGGCTGAGATACTCCGTCATGTTGTTGTCTTAATGCATTAACTTGTAGCAAACCATCAATAAATGTCACCCAGTTGTCATTCCAAATAATTGAAAATGAATTCAATATAGAATCCCCATTATATACACTCCGGAAATCTCCGCTGAAATAAACAATGTACATTAGTAATAGCACCAACAATTCCTCCATTACCATTTTTTCGTTGTAGTACAAAATATCTCAAGATTCGTACTGTTGAACAATTATTTGCTCAACCCTTAAAACCCCTGGAAATATAGTTTATCTATCTATCGGTGTACATACGACCATTGACCACGGCGTACATACGGAATGAGGCGTTCGCTCCTTTTTTTTTTTTTTCGTGTAGAGGGCCGAACCTCCTACGAGGTCCCCGCGCAAAAGGGGCGCGCGGGGTATGTGAGACTCAACGATCTGCATGGTGTTGTGAGCAGACCGCGGGCCCAAGGATTTTAGGACCCACCCACTAAACGACTCCCCTGCACTCTTACACCCGACGTCCGATCCCCTCCGAGGTCAGAACCCGGATGAGGTAGGGGGGCTACNTTTATTTATTTATTGCTTAGATGGATTGGACGAGCTCACAGCCCTCCTAGTTCACTGGAGCCCATAGACATCTACAACGTAAAGGCGCCACTCGCCTTGAGGTATAAGGTCTAAGGTCTCAGTATAGTTACAACGGCTGCCCCACTCTTCAAACCGAAATGCATTACTGCTTCACGGCAAAAATAGGCAAGGTGATGGTACCTACCCGCGCGGACTCACAAGAGGTCCTACCACCAGTAAGAATCTGTTCACTAAAAACAATAATTTATATATAAAGTTTGCAACAAGAGAATTTCTTACGTTTCTTAGCTCTCCTCTGAGACAATTAATCACAATGTTGCAACCTCTATGATTAGTCGCACACAATACCATGTCAGCAAAAGTAGTATCTCTGGAACTCCCAATATTTTGTTCTGCAAAAATTTGATTTGTCTTGTTATCTTAGTATTTGCTATTGACCACTTACTTACTTATGAGATAAAATGTTCTAAAAAAGCTATGCGCGATCTTGAATGCTTTGATAAATCTAATAAGTTGATAAACTAAACAAGCTTATAACGCAAGACTGCTTTGCGACGGAAATAGGATGCTGGCACTTCCTCTAACACTAATGAGTATAAAAAAATCACAAAAATTATAGGAAATGGGCATTTTGTCATCCAGTCGACGGTATAGTCAAAATATGCAAATGTGCTACAGACTTATAATACCTATAGATGCCAAAAATTAAAATCACATATCACAACAAGCTTTCGCCAAATCACCTAAAACAAATAAACATACAAATGATAATAGGTATACTTCCAAACAGACCACATACGATGCTAATATAGGCACTTATATAGTTAAAATTCCTTTAATATTGACCTTTTAGATTAGGAAACAATTTCTTGAGGAATCGTTTCTTTGTAGAGTCACTCACAGTTGTGAATACTTCATAATCCAAAGCTAATCCAATCGATATCAAGGCCTGGCCGAGGGCACCAGCCCCTGCGTGAACCAGAATACTCTTAGTCTTCAACGCATTTTGATTTTGTCTACATCGGACCATTTCTCCCTGGTAAAGAATAATTAATACAATAGATTATTACTAATGATGTGATCATTGGTTGATGTTCTAAACCTGCACGCAAAATAGTCATAAATTTCGGATTGAAGGATGGAAAGCCTTTACACAATATTGTGAATAATACGACCTTATCCCTGATGGTGGGTTTTCTTTTTTTTTATTTATTGCTTAGATGGATGGACGAACTCACAGCCCACCTGGTGTTAAGTGGTTACTGGAGCCCATAGACATCTACAACGTAAATGCGCCACCCACCTTGAGATATAAGTTCTAACATTTCAGTATAGTTACAACGGCATTCACGTTGATGGCATTCACGTTGAAATGTCTATGAGCTCCGGTAATAATTTAATGCTAGTTGGGCCATAAGATCGTTCACTAATCTAAGTAATAAAAAAGGAACGTGCTATTTTAGATCAAAATGACATATCACAATAATACTCTGCTTAGCAATTAATTAGATACCTGTATGCGACCTTGGCATCAAACTATCACAGCTTCGTTTATTTCGATCGCTTGCAGTTCTCAATCCTCATTAAACAATCCCTAATTCCTAAGCTCCTAGTTCCTATAAAATACCCACAAGAACTTTCTTTCTGCTCTTCCTTTCATTTCTGTTGTGGCTGTTTCTAGTTCGAAGTCAACATGCGTTTAGATTTGGGCACTATGTTGTAAAATTTCAGGATTTTATTCAACCATGAACTCTGGGTAAACGTATAGCAGACAGATAATAGAAGACTATAATCCTGTCTACACCGTCAAAATAAAATAGATAAATAAAAAGCATGTTTGAAAATTGACAATTCTATTACGATTTAAACTATGATAATGTTTTGGGATAGAAATAATTTAAGTTGTTCTTAATAAGTATACCCCGCTAAGATTAGTATATCATTCTTCCGTTGTAGATAAATGAGTTTGTAACAGTAGTACGACTAAAAACTTATTTCTTCCGACGATGATAGCGTACAATTTTAAATAAGAATCCTGCTCATTAAATAAAACTGTCACTCATAACGAATTAGGTTACTATTTAAATGAACCAATGCCAAGAAATAAAAAATATTGGATTTTTTTCTTACAACACAAAAATGGAGACAATAAAATGCTGTTAAATACGCCATAGGTACAGTGGCAGCTTCTTCGAAATCCCAATGGTCTGGAATCGGCCACAGCAAATCTGTACGGGCTCTCACCGTGCTCTTGCATGAACCATTTACTGCAATACCCATGACTCGAGCACCACTGTAATAGAAAAGATTCATATTATTCAGTTTTTCCCTACCTATTCACTGGTAGCCAAAAGGATGGGAGAAAACAATAAAAAGGAAAATCACATAAACTGGCCTTCGATGTTATAATATTAATAAAGATTACTATTATTATATATCGGAATCTTTAGAATTTATCCTATTCTTATTCCTGGTAATCGTTAAGACAACTTGAATCTTAAATAAACACAAGTTCTCAGGACAAGATCGCGTATTTTTGCGTAAAATACTTTAAATTCTTCGGCATCAAACAGCCGATTAGTGTGGCTTTACCGCTATACGATCAACAAAACAATTATATACCAACATATCCTCTAATTAAGAACCAAGATACTTGATTACTTTATTATATTTGAACAAGAACAAGAAACGGTGTGCTTATGACCCATAAAAATAATGAATTGAAACATAATTAAAGACAGCAAAAATTCCTATTCGTAGCAAAAAAACTAACTCAATATTCAAATTCAATAATGATAATAACTAAATTGGATACCTATTGATGAAAGTTTATTTTATAATTTTTTCATTACAGAACTTAGAAAATTGTATGCCGAAATCTAAGTAATAAAAATGACTTTTACAGCTTAATCTCGAGTTTTTTTTTCTGTCAATTATTTCCGATTTTCGAATACTTTACAGATATAGCTATCATACAACACAAGATATTTGGACAGATGCCTGAATCTCGTTTACTCATTTTCAAGAAAAACTTGCATATATACAAGTTCCGAATATTTAGATCGTCGGACTATCGAAGATCTGGTGGTAGGACCTCTTGTGAGTGCACGGGTAGGTACCACCGCCCTGCCTATTTCTGCCGTGAAGCAGTAATGCGTTTCGATTTGAAGGGTGGGGCAGCCGTTGTAACTATAGTGAGAACTTAGAAGTTATATCTCAAGGTGGGTGGCGCATTTACGTTGTAGATGCTCATGGGCTCCATTATAACCACTTAACAACAGGTGGGCTCGTTTACCCATCTAAGCAATAAAAAAAAACCTTCCCTTTGTCGAGAAACCTCCCAAAACAGTTTTCATCGTCATGAACGACTAAGTTGTTGACCTTTAATTTAAGACGTACTTAAATGTATTACAATACCNTTATATCTCAAGGTGGGTGGCGCATTTACGTTGTAGATGCTCATGGGCTCCATTATAACCACTTAACAACAGGTGGGCTCGTTTACCCATCTAAGCAATAAAAAAAAACCTTCCCTTTGTCGAGAAACCTCCCAAAACAGTTTTCATCGTCATGAACGACTAAGTTGTTGACCTTTAATTTAAGACGTACTTAAATGTATTACAATACCTTACTCATTAACTGACTACCGTCAGGAAATCTTGGAATGCACCATACTACCGCGAACATAATATTATCAAGTACGCTACTGTCTTAGGGAACTTCTCGCGTAAATACTAAATCTATATTTACCTTCTTGTGACCCCGGAAAAGTCAAATCCAAAACAATTGACATTCGAATTTATGACGATACTTTCTCCCAAAGCTTTTGATACATCCATCTTCGATAAGCCTGCATAGTGTACCTGTAGAAAAAGTTTTATTTTATCTTCAATTTCGACTTCCAATTTCAAGGGCACTATTTTATTATTATTACTATTTATATAGTAAGATTTATGTCTTGTGTTATTGGTACAGGATACACGTATACTAGACAGCAGTCGAAAAACCTGATTATCAATATTCTCAACAAATTCTAAGGTAACCAATTGGCTACCTAGGTGATGAATTAAATTAGCATTTACGTTTACATAACAATAAAACATTCAATTAAGATATTAATAAAAGATTTGTGGAACTCTTACTTTGACTTCGATTCCTGGAGTACTGCTTTGAGAATTTTGCACCCATTTCAAGGAATTAAGATTTCCAGTAACCGAACATTCCAATTTTAATTCGCAATCCTCTTTCGTAGCCTCTTGTTTCAGTGGTAAATAGTAGTAACCGCCAAATGCACCCTAAAACCAATCAACTATGAAGAAAATACGTAAAATACTCATAACAATTATATTGATCAATACTCTTAACGTACATTCTTCGATACATTTAGCGACAAATTCAAATTGGCTAGACTATGCGACTCATGATCGCCCATAATCACGTAGATATTATTAAAACCGTTTTCTTTTTTCCAGCGACGTATTACATCCAAAAATCCCTCCAATGGTGGGTACACTGTGAATACAAGTAGACGGCTTCGAGGAGATAGCGAATTTAGAGTTGATATTAACAGCGCAATATCTGATTGTCTAGTCACAGAAACTGCTACCCCAATATCGTGAACCTCCGACGGTCTCCAACGAAGAAGCTGCAATTTTCCTATGGACGAAACGACGCGGTAAAGGGCATCCGGACGATCATCATTTCTTTTAACCTTATCTTCAATGTTCAAAATAAAAATGCCACGTTTCAGTTCTTGGAAAAATATTTGACACACCTGTAACACATTCCAATTTTAAATTATTACAATTTACGTTACTAAAACATCTTTTATAAACTCTGAATATTCTTACACAGCTATCTGTGGTCATGCCTCGAACAACTACAAGGTCTGCATCAGCCAAATGTTCGGATTTTTTTGTAATTAAAATCTTACGGCTGAGTTCTTTGTAATGTATAGATATTCCATTAAATTCATTTGTGATTTTAGCGAGGGCTGGATGAACAAGACCGCTGTCATTTAAAATTCCAAGAACGTTGAGTTCGTCTTTGTCAATATTTTCCATTACGATTTGTAGAAAAACATGTATAGCTGAGACATCCTGAAAACTCAAACAGATTTTGTTCATGAAACATTATATAAAATCAGAAAGCCAGTTGTGGTACAAAATTTTGTAAAACTAATAATTACATCTAATTTCGCGTTGAAGCGAGGGATGAATTTTGAAGATTTCAGGCAGATGTCCTTAAGGATCACCGGTGGTAATTGCTGGAATAATAGTCCCTGCAGTAATACACCTCCAGCTCTAAAAATTAGAAACGGAAATCATTTAGATTTGATTTATAGATATAAAGATGATTTAAGCTTGGAAGAAGAAAATCACGTCCTTACTTTGTGGTTTCATGCTTTTCAAGAACCTTGGCTGGTATTATTTCCTTGTTATCAACTTTCGTAATATGCTTTCTGTGCTCGGTAACATCTATACATAATTTTCTAATTTCCGCGGGCTGAGATACTCCGTCATGTTGTTGTCTTAATGCATTAACTTGTAGCAAACCATCAATAAATGTCACCCAGTTGTCATTCCAAATAATTGAAAATGAATCCAGTATAGAATTTCCATTATGTACACTCCGAAAATCTCCGCTGAAATAAACAACATACATTAGTAATAGCACCAACAATTCCTCCATTACCATTTTTTTGTTGTAGTACAAAATGTCTCAAGATTCGTACTGTTGAACAATTATTTGCTCAACCCTTAAAACCCCTGTAAATATAGTTTATCTATCTATCGGTGTACATACGACCATTGACCACGGCGTACATACGGAATGAGGCGTTCGCTCCTGGCCTTTTCATTATTTTTTTTATTTTTTTTAATTGTATTTTTTTTACTTCTTTTTTCGTTTATTGCAAATATTTTTACTTATTGAAAAAAAAACAAAAAACAAAATATTTGAGGGAAAAAAAGCCCGCTGAGTTTGTTTCGCTGGTTCTTCTCAGGACTGTGGCTTTTTTTGGAACCGGTTTTAGAGTTAACATTGTTATTTATATTTTGACATTCAACAAGTGTGTTATACTGACATATAAGTTGAAATAAATGATTTTGAATTTGAATTTGAAATTTGATTGCTGTGTATAGGCCACCTCCAGGGTTCGCCACGACGACTGGTCCTAAGTTGCCTGCGAGCAGCGGATTCCCGCGATCTTCAACAGATCGTCGATCCACCTTGAGTGAGGCCTTCCCGCGATACATTTTGCGGTACGCGATGGCCACATGAGAACCTTTTTCGGCCCATCGACCATTTAAATGTTCATTGAGTATTGTGCCCTGTCACTTGCCACTTTAACCTCGCATTTCTTTAAGTTGTGATGTCGGTTACCATGTTTCTCCTGCGAATATCCTCATTCCCACTTCGATCTCGCAGGAACCACATATCACTGCCATATCATAGATATCAAATTTATAATCTAAATTTAGAATGATATGTGAATAAGTTTTGTTGTTTGATTAAAATATTGAAAAGTAATAATTATTAATGTTTTACCTCCCAATATTCTAAAAATATAATTTTAATTAAAAATATTTTCCATTTAAATACTACCTAAAGTTTTCTTAACAATATTAACTTTTATGGTTCAATCTCTTCTATTCTTCTATTCATTACTTAATTTATTTTACAATTTGCTACTTTCAAAAACTTATTTGTGACCACAAAGCACAAAAACTGGCGAACAATACAACAATAATTTCATTAAATTCCCGCAAAAATATTTATTTTGAAATGTCCGTATAAGGGTAAGCAATTTTTTTAGTACTTATGCGCGAAGAATTCCGACAATGAATGAATTATATCATGTTTTAAAATGAATGAAAATGACGCCAATAACGGTTTTTATTTTTAAATTTTTGACTATATACAACTAATTATGATGATAATAAGTGACAACTGTTAATTATTTATTCTAAGCTTACCTATAAGAGTAGTCGCGCAGTTTTAGTAGATGATAAATGTCATCCGCGTTCAAATCCATGTCCTTATGATCCGAATCAACTTCATTGATACATTCATTTACATCCTTGGTTTTTATTATGAAACCTGTTGCAACTTTACTATGTTCACTCATGATCTGAAATTACACAAACGCAAAACACCTTTTTAAAGGGATCCCGATTCCACTGTCCACTCTGTTACAACATTTATGAATAGCAGTCCCGTGTAACCCGATCACATAATAAATAAAACTTATAAACACTGATATTTAACAGATTCTCAATACGAGTTTCTCATTTAATATTGCAAGTACTATGATCAACTGAGTTTTTTGCCGGACCTTCTCAGTGGGTCGCGTTTCCGATTCGGTGGTAGATTCTGCGAAGCATTGCTCTTGCTAGTGCCAGTGTTAGCCACATCTCCGATTATCATCTTATGGCTTTTGCACATTTGACTTCATGAATATTTCTTACCAATTGATCTAGTAATTATATTATACTTTTTTTTTGTTTTGTATTTTGAGTAATACTTGTCAAATACCGCTACCCGCTATGGTAGAAATAGGGACTAGTGAGTGTTGGTATGATTAGTGTTAAACCTATAAAGCCTGAATATAAAGGACTATGTTTATTCAAACACTCACTTCGAATCTTCCAGTGCCTCTGTGTAAAGCAACGCCAAGCCTCAGTTGCCTCTGCTCATGTAGTATCGGCTGTGAGTACAGTTTTAGATTATCAAATGTTACCGACATCTGTTTTTTTGGTATTTGCAGGGTCATAGCTAAAGTGTCCCATGCTGCCACTAACGCAGCCGCAAACGGATATAAGATTTTACCTAAAAAAATTATATTCAAAATTAAAAAATACTCGTAATATTATGGACTTTTAGACTTGTAGTGTGTGTCTTATATTATAATTATATTATTTGAANTTATATTCATAATTAAAAAATACTCGTAATATTATGGACTTTTAGACTTGTAGTGTGTGTCTTATATTATAATTATATTATTTGAATAAATAATTACCCCTTATCACGTTGCCATAGAAGATATTACTTTCATCGTCGTGGAGAGAAATAACAAATTTACAAGAAGCAGCCGTTATCCTGTGGGCCGACACAAACAGTGGAAGAGGCCTACGAAGTGAAATTCATTTTTAGACTTACATTAAAGCAATTTACAAATATCGTTTTCGAAATCAACAATGGAATTACCATTTTTCAGAATGGACCCATTCTACCAAATGAGAGAGCATTGGTGTTCCAGTGGAAACCGGAAATTCGACTTTCGGATACAATTCCTGTAACCTCGGAGTAAAACCTTCCATGTACAAGCTGCAACAATGAATATTTATAATTTCATTTCTCGAATAAATTAACGAAGCAGCAGTTTTTAACGGTAGACAGCGGCTTGACTCTGGCCCTTGGCATGGTTGACTCACTCACCATCAGGTGGGCCGAATGCTCTTCTGCCTACAGTGGCAGTAAAAAAAAGTTACTTACTTGCCAATGGCTTCTAGTAGCAATACAGCATTATTCGGGTGTCCCCTGCGTGTTAAAGCTATATTGAGACAGTTAGAAGGTAAGGAGCGTTTAAGAATCGCTTGAAGTAAGCCATGTGGTGCTATCTCAATGAGCACAGCATTTGATGGTATCAAATTCGCAGTTTCTTCAAATAAAACTGGATTCTGTGGAAATTAATTTGCAATAAAAAGGATTATCTTTGTAAAAAATGATAAAGGTCGAGATTCGCCAAAAGACACCTACTAGTAAGTTGTTAGTGTGGTATTCTGCTGATGAATACTTAGCAGAAGGCTCATTCCATCTGTGTTGGGGAACTGACGTAGATACCCAACGATCACTACGCATTCTGGGTGTCTTGATTACTTCTTTCAAATACTTCAATAAGCCAGGTCCTGTTTAAATTCATTGAAAATTAAATATAAATAAATTTAAATATTTTACTAACAATCACGCCACGTTAACTGGTCCCGTGATAAGTTCGTAAAGAACTTGTGTTACAGGTACCAGATAACGGATATAAATGTAAGATTTTTATTATACACATACATATATTTAATGTACATCCATAACCCTGGAATAGACATTTATATTTATTATACAAATATCTTCCCTTGGCGGGATTCGAACCCGCGACCCCCTTGTGCAGTGACCATGTCACTTGCCACTACACCAGACGGCCGTTATAATGGTAATGGCGATTATGTCGTTGTCAATAAATATCTGCTATGGAATTTCTGGAGCTTACTCTTATTTGATATTACTCATTTAACTTTACTATACTTTTTAAAAATATGAATACTTTTTTTTTTATTGCTTAAATGAGTGGACGCGCTCACAGCCCACCTGGTGCTAAGTGGTTACTGGAGCCCATAGACATTTACAACGCAAATGCGCCACCTACCTTGAGATATAAGTTCTAAGGTCTTAGTATAGTTACAACGGCTGCCCCACCCTTCAAGCCGAAACGCATTACTGCTTCACGGCAGAAATAGGCGGGGTGGTGATACCTACCCGTGCGGACTCACATGAGGTCCTACCACCAATAAAATTCCATATATGGAATTCATGTAAAAAAAATCTTGAGAACGATTTTACTAATCTGAATCTGAATGTATTATAGTTAATTGTTTTGCATATAATAAATTAATTCGGCAACAACGACCCTCGCTATAATATTATGACATTAATAAACATTAGCAATTAAGGATGCTTAAAGTAAAAGTGGAAGTCACTTATAAATAGCTGTTTAGCGGTCCAAGTTGACTGACTTAATAACGACATTTTTTTGTATTTGGAAATCTAAATTTTAATGTCAATGATTAAAATAATAAATTACGTATCATAAAACCAAAAACGAAGGAAGTAAAAAAAACACCAAAGGAAGAAGAAGAAAGAAAGAAGCTTCCTATAGCACGTATCGCGAGATAACCCAGGGAGGGTTGACCACAGACAGGCGTTGACCCGAGAGTAAAACTCATGCCAAATCCCTATGCAGTATCATAAAAGGATAAGCTGCGACCCTACTTAAGAAAAATGCTAAGTAAACTCATTAAGTTACTTATTAATTATATTAGGTAAGATTGACTAAATTTACCAGCTTCAGCAATGTATCGTGAATGATAAGCGATGTTAGAGCATGGAACTTCTTTAGCGAAAATTCTTTTTGCCACCAATTCAGCGATGAACTGCTTCATGTCTTGCGCGGGACCGGATATGGTGCTTGATTCTGAACTGTTATGACAGGCTACTTCTATTGACGGCGGACACATTTTCGATATCTAAAAAAGGTTATGAAATTATAGGTACCCACTAAATTAAGATTTTTATGAAGCACGTTTCTATATGCAAAGAAGTGAATACAAATTTCGATTTCCCACAAAATTAGTTTGACGAAAAAAGCCGATAGGCCGATTTAGCCGATTCCTTTTTTTTTTAATAATATAATGAATATCGACCTCTTGGTATCCTATTCCTACGGCAGCCATGGAACCTCGTATGAAGGGAGTTTGAACAGAGACTAGCCCACGACTGTACGCCGACAGTATCATCTCTTCTGTTGTCAAGCATCCGTCAGCGTACGCGCAACCCAGTTCACCAACACTATGACCTGGTACAAAAACAAAACAAATGTCCTTTAATTTCAAGTACTTGTTGATGAACCATCTCATTCTTACAACTTTATAAGTTTCATACCAATTATTTTATCAGGCTTAATACCGAGAGCCTTTAAAATGTCAGTTAATCCAATCTGCACGGCTGCTATTCCAACGAACGAATGTAAAATGTTATCAAAAATCGTACTATCAGAAGATGTCAATATGTCCACAATATTCACTCCTTTTGGTTCCAATACGCGTCGGCACCTGAAAGTAATGTTTTTTTTTTCAATTATACGTATTGAAATTTTAATGGTAGGTAGGTGTTAAAATATGATGTGGCTAAAATTTTGTGTCCTAGAGCTGTAAAGGCAAGAATTTTGGCGGTATTATAAGAAGTGATTGGATTCAATGGTCATCAAACTGATGATACAGAGTTTTATTGTGTATTCTTACATAATTCATTTTTTTTATCTTGGCAACCACGAACCTCTTACCAATGAAAACTTTACCTTTCAATAGAAGCCGCAAATATAGGAATGCGCATAAGCTGTTTCCCCATCGTGGGCCATTGCGATCCCATGCCGCTGTACACGAACCACAAAGGACGTATGGCATCGTCAAAGTACTCTATCCTTTCTTTTAGACATACAGTATTCTGTTCATCGTCTTGATCTAAAAGAAGAATATTTTAAGTCTGGATTTAATATTGAAGTTGTTTTGTTTAAAGCACAGGTAAAATTTCGGGTAACTTTACCTAAAATAACAAACCCTCTTCCCATATGTCCAGATATAGTTGTTTGGTGGATGTTATGCAACAACGCCAATTCTTCCGGATCTATGGGCCGTGATTTCAAATCGTCTATAACAGTTCTGACTGCAGAGTCTTGCCTTCCCGAGATCGCAACCAAATGTGGAATGCTTGACTTGTACCGGTTGGGATCCTGCAAATCGTAAATTGAAGTTTTTAAGAGCATAAAGTGTTGAATAATAAAAAGCTCGACCCCATTTTCTAATATCACCTGATAAAAAAAATCAGCTTTTATTTAACTTATTGAATCCATCGCAAAACCTACTCGGATAAATTAATGATATTTGATTTGACAATTGACAATTGAAGACATGAGTGGATGAAGTGAATTTTTTTTACTGCTTTGGTTGGTGGACGAGCTCACAGCCCACCTGGTGTTAAGCGGTTACCGAAGCTCATAGACATCTACAATCTTGCAAATGCCGCCACCCACCTTGAGATATAAGTTCTAAGGTCTCAGTATAGTTACAACGGCTGCCCCACTCTTCAAACCGAAATGCGTTACTGCTTCACGGCAGAAATAGGCCGGGTGGTGGTAAATAAAATATGTGATATGATACAATTTGTCAATTTTGAGAAACCAGTCAACAAACTTGTACTTTTTCTTCGTACAAAACTCCTTCATCAGATGCAATTTCTAAAAATAGCTTTTAAACCGGGAGTTGCAAGGTCTAATATAGTTTATAGGCACATAACACTTTCATTCATTCCCTTTTTCAATTATTTCATTAGCTTTGTAACGGAAGAAAAACCTTTCTTTTGTAATGTCCCTTCAGGAGAACGTGAGCGTTGATTCCAGTCAGCGACATGCTATTAACGGCTGCGTAATTTCGTTTAGTCGGTGCGTGATCATCCAGCACGTATACTCTTCCGTCGCGAATCGCACTGATATCATCTCTAGGTGTCTTGTAGTGCAGATTACCGGCTAGCANATAGCTTTTAAACCGGGAGTTGCAAGGTCTAATATAGTTTATAGGCACATAACACCTTCATTCATTCCCTTTTTAATTATTTCATTAGCTTTGTAACGGAAGAAAAACCTTTCTTTTGTAATGTCCCTTCAGGAGAACGTGAGCGTTGATTCCAGTCAGCGACATGCTATTAACGGCTGCGTAATTTCGTTTAGTCGGTGCGTGATCATCCAGCACGTATACTCTTCCGTCGCGAATCGCACTGATATCATCTCTAGGTGTCTTGTAGTGCAGATTACCGGCTAGCACACCCGTTTCATAACCTAACAGCACCTAAAATTAATGATACATGAAGATTTTGAAAAAAATATTTCATAATTGATACATTTACGGTTGATTCTTTAGTTTTTTTGTTTTGTTATTAAGCTATTATTACTATTACTGTTACCATGCTTACGATCGAAGGCAACTAAACGATTCCAATTCCTACGAAACTTTCTATTATCATCTCTACAAAGGTTTAAAAACTGCTAAAGTTCTTTAAAAGATTATATAATCCACAAAACCAGTCATAACATAATAAGCTAGTCCGCTGAATTTGTTTCACTGTTTCTTTTCAGCGCTGTAGCCTTTTTTAGAACATGTGGTACAGACAGCATGTTTTGACATTCAATATTATAAACTTTAAAAATCACTCTGAAAAGAAGTATTTCCCTAATATTCTTTAAGGTTTTTTTTTTAAATCAGGTGATGAAAAGCGAGTCTTTTAGTTAACGTTACATTACGGGCCCACATTTGGTAAATGTGTAATAACTCATTATGTTCGAAAATTATTTTTTACTTACAAACCGTCTGTAATGTTTGTACTACCTTCGTAATGGATGAAATTCCGGAGGCAGCATCGCTATTGCCAATGTTTGACATAACACTACCGATTGCCAGCGGATTCTTTCTGTTTTTACAAAAAACACTGTCGATGGCTTCTATTTCAGACTTATCAGCTTCGGGTACACCTGAAAAATTTTAAAAATCTAGATGTCTTATTCATATGGTGATTGATGATTTGTTCGTTTTTGTTCACAGACTTTAGATTGCATTATCATCACAGACTCCTCACTACAGTAACTCAACACAGGTATCAAAAACAATTACACAACTATATCAAATCACCAATGCAGTCATTAGTTTCGTCCCACTTTCTAATACTTTGGTACGCCTCTTCAGAGCATTGTTGATTTGCTCTCGGCTCTAAACATAGTATTTATTTTCAGTATCAGAACGAATTTCACGAACTGTCTTCTCTTAATAATACTTCTTTTTACTTACTAATACAATTTCCGGTCATGTTAGCGAAATATGTGACGACGACTTTTTAACTATCCTCAGTTACTACGACATTTTGACATCATCCATATTTACCTGAACCAAACGCCTCAACATATTCAACCACGTCAGGTGAAATACCAGCTTCGTCATAAAATTTCTTCAAGAAAGTTGCCGTGTCTCTTGGGTCACGATCAAAGCCAAATCTGGGTCCGGTTTCTCCTTCTAAAAGCATCGTGATTCCCGATTTGACATGCACAATCTTGGCGTAAATTCTGAAAATGAGGGAAACATTACAGTCATTATTCTGTAGTATTTTTAAGCTGATAGACTAATATGACCTAATGTGTCGTACGTAGCAATAATGAAACTAACCTGAGAGCGTTTTTAGCTTTCTGAAGAAATAAAACATTGATAGCTTCAGATTTGGCACACCCGTCTGCATGTCGATCAAAAGACTTCGTTTTTCCGTCCATGCAAAGATTCACAATCCTGTAATAATCTTTGCTTAATACTATAGTATTAATTACTTATTTGAATAATATTTGAACTAGTGTTTACCCAATGATCGTAATTCGACGATAATCACTAACATATCAGGATTTAAGTAAATGTTTTATTCCATTTCTGTTTTGTTTTGTTCCTGATCTTTTGAAAAATAAAACGGAATATTTAAAAAAATAACTAAAGACAGATTATCCTGCCATGACATACACCCTTGTTTTCAACTTACCTGCCATAGTGAACTAAGGATTGCGGGTGAAGACACAAATTGACCCCTCCGACAATGGCCGCCTCACATTCGCCCCGGCTTATCGCAAAATAAGCCTGTTCTAAGGCTGCGATAGAACTGCAGCAAGCTTCGTCAACAGCCAACGATGGTCCTTTGACGTTCAACCAATACGATATGCGATTTGCAAACATTGCTTTGTTGCACCTAGAAAAAACGATATAATCTTTATATATATCTTAGTAGTCGTGGCCTAAAGGATACGTCCGGTGCATTCGTATTGAGTGATGCACCAGTGCTCGAATCCCAGGCGGGTACCAATTTTTCTAATGAAATACGTACTCAACAAATGTTCACGATTGACTTCCACGGTGAAGGAATAACATCGTGTAATAAAAATCCAACCCGCAAAATTATAATTTGCGTAATCATTGGTGGTAGGCCCTCTTGTGTCCGGGCGGGTAGGTTCCATCGCCTTACCTATTTCTGCCGTGAAGCAGTAATGCGTTTCGGTTTGAAGGGCAGCCGTTGTAATTATACTGAGATTTTAAAAGCCAATTCAAATTTTAAACATACTGAAAAATTTCAATATAACCAAAAGATTCGTTTATCGTACCATCAAACGATACAATGAAGACTCTAGTGTAGATGACAGGTCAAGAAGTGGTCGCCCTCGGTCTGTTAGGACTCCAGCAGTGATAAAAGCTGTGAAGGCGCGAATTCAAAAAAATCCCAAACGTAAGCAGAAACTGTTGGCCCTTCAGATGGGGTTAAGCAGAACCACGGNTTCTGTTTTTACAAAAAACACTGTCGATGGCTTCTATTTCAGACTTATCAGCTTCGGGTACACCTGAAAAATTTAAAAAATCTAGATGTCTTATTCATATGGTGATTGATGATTTGTTCGTTTTTGTTCACAGACTTTAGATTGCATTATCATCACAGACTCCTCACTACAGTAACTCAACACAGGTATCAAAAACAATTACACAACTATATCAAATCACCAATGCAGTCTCATTAGTTTCGTCCCACTTTCTAATTCTTTGGTACGCCTCTTCAGAGCATTGTTGATTTGCTCTCGGCTCTAAACATAGTATTTCTTTTCAGTATCAGAACGAATTTCACGAACTGTCTTCTCTTAATAATACTTCTTTTTACTTACTAATACAATTTCCGGTCATGTTAGCGAAATATGTGACGACGACTTTTTAACTATCCTCAGTTACTACGACATTTTGACATCATCCATATTTACCTGAACCAAACGCCTCAACATATTCAACCACGTCAGGTGAAACACCAGCCTCTTCATAAAATTTCTTCAAGAAAGTTGCCGTGTCTCTTGGGTCACGATCAAAGCCAAATCTGGGTCCGGTTTCTCCTTCTAAAAGCATCGTGATTCCCGATTTGACATGCACAATCTTGGCGTAAATTCTGAAAATGAGAGAAACATTATAGTAACTATTCTGAACTATTTTTGAGCAGATAGATTAATATGACCTAATGGGTCGTACGTAGCAATATTGAAACTAACCTGAGAGCGTTTTTAGCTTTCTGAAGAAATAAAACATTGATAGCTTCAGATTTTGCGCACCCGTCTGCATGTCGATCAAAAGACTTCGTTTTTCCGTCCATGCAGAGATTCACAATCCTGAAATAACCTTTTCTTAATACTATAGTATTAGGTACTTATTTGATTAATATTTGAACTAGTGTTTACCCAATGATCGTAATTCGACGATAATCACTAACATATCAGGATTTAAGTAAATGTTTTATTCCATTTCTGTTTTGTTTTGTTCATGATCTTTTGAAAAATAAAACGGAATATTTAAAAAAATAACTAAGGACAGATTGTCCTGCCATGACTTACACCCTTGTTTTCAACTTACCTGCCATAGTGAACTAAGCATTGCGGGTGAAGACACAAATTGACCGCTCCGACAATGGCCGCCTCACATTCGCCCCGGCTTATCGCAAAAAAAGCCTGTTCTAAGGCTGCGATAGAACTGCAGCAAGCTTCGTCAACAGCCAACGATGGTCCTTTGACGTTCAACCAATACGATATGCGATTTGCAAACATTGCTTTGTTACACCTAGAAAAAAACATGAAATATTCAATATAATATTATACATTACATACATACTATTATTTGCAGTTGGCCGACACAGATTCCACAAGGATCATCGTTTGGTCGTTGAATTACTTCTAAGATATGTATAGATGTTTTTTTTTTTTATGATTGAAGGATTACTGGTGGCCCGGAGGCCTTTCCAGTTTCACCAGGACAGGTGGGCGAGCAAAGGCTCAGCCAGGAGGGGTGGGATTTGCTAACAGCTACCCGAACGCCTCCGAAGGAGACCTAACAGCTCAAGAGCAGCTGCTTCGCGAATGAATCTACTACCGGATCGGAATGGCGACCCGCTGAGAAGATCCGGCGAGAAACTCAGCGAGCTGATTCATGGGTTAGGTTGCACGGCGAACTCTTTGTCGAGTTCGACGGTTACCGAGGTCCCTAAGCTTGCTCCTAGAGCTGAAGGCGTCTAGTGCAAAGGTTATTGGATCTGATGGATCCGTAAGGACGTGTCTAGGGCGTCGACGGTGACTACTGGAATAATAAACAGTCGTGTCGTCGGCGAATAAAGCTAAATGGGTCGGCGGCGACCGGGGAATATCGTTAACGAATAAGCTAAATAGGAAGGGTTAGAGGACAGAGCCTTGCGGGACTCCAGCAGTGAGAGGTCGTGGGGAGGAGCGGGTTCCCTCGACTCGATATCGAAAAGAGCGGTTCGACAAGAAGTCCCGTATGATGAGCACGAGACTATCCGGCACGCCCATGTTGAATAGTTTGAAAATCAAACCATTGTGCCAGACTTTGTCGAACGCTTTTGCGACGTCGAAGAAGAGAGCTCCCGTGTATAACGGTTTTGGTCGATTAAGCCCCACAAGAATGTGCTCCGTGAGGCGGTGCACCTGTTGAACGCATGAGTGATTTGTACGGAATCCGAATTGTTCATCGATGAGAATGCCCTTGGATGAGACGAAGTCTCTGAGGCGTTTGTAGAGCAGACGCTCATACAGTTTGCCTAGAGACATGAGGAGGCTAATCGGGCGGTAGCTCGTCGGATGATTTTTTGGTTTACCGGGTTTATGTATGCCGATAACGTCCGCTTCTTTCCACACCGCGGGAAAGATACAGTTCGCCATAGCGGCATTGAAAATAGATGCCAACATCACGATGAGTTGGACGGGTAGAAGTTTAATAACGCGGTTGGATATACCGTCGGAACCGGGAGCCTTGCGAGGACGTAGGTCTTTGATCAAGTCTTTAACTTCCATCGGGGTGACGGGTGGTAACGCATCCGAGGGTGGCAAGGAGGCTCTGCGTTCTACCTCACTGTCTACTAATTCTACATGAACAGGGTCCACGGATTGAGTGCTGGGCGTGCACTGGGTTTGCAATGTATCGGCCAGCAGCTCTGCTTTTTCGTCATCATCGAACGCCGCGAGTCGGCCTGAGGGGCCTACGAGGGGGGGCATAGTTACTACCGTATCCGATTTGAGAGTACGAGCTAAGCGGTAGTAAGACCTTTGGGAGGGCGCGAGTCCTTCTAAGAAATCAGACCATCTGGCATCTCGGACTTCGGCGATGCGAGACTTTACGTCGCGTTGTAGGGCACGCATTCGAATACGATTTTCCGCGGTAGGATACCTGTCGTAGGCGCGTATCGAGGCGTTCTTAGCTCTAAGGAGTTCCCTAATATCGTCGGACAATTTGAAGCGGTGAAGGAAGTCCTCCGCTACAACTTGTTTCGATGACCTATCTAATGTCGAGGTGATGTGTGACGTTAAGATGTCTATGGCTTCAGCGGTATCCTGAGGAGACGGGATAGAGTCCGGGTTAAACGGGAGCGATGGTGGATCAGATTCAGCCAGGCTGATGCCCAGCGTGTGCCAATCCACCACAGTCCTCGTGACGGGAACGGAATCGGGAGCGCGACCGAGCTTCATAACGACGGGATGGTGGTCTGAATCTAACTCTGAAACTACTTCGATCGAGTGTAAGCGCAGAGTTACGTTTTTTAATAACGCTATGTCGAGTATATCCGGGCGATGCGCGATATTTAGCGGGTAGTGAGTCGGGGTTAGCGGAGCGATGATATCGAAGGTGAGATCATCAACTAACGCGTCAAGCCGCCTGCCATTCGGGGTTGTGGTGTGTGAGTTCCACCTGATGTGTTTACAATTTAGGTCGCCCGCCAGAATGACAGAGCTTCCCATGCCGAGCAGCGCCTCGATATCACTGCTTAGAACGATCTTATCCGGTGGAAGATAAACGGACGCGATAACGATCGGCGCGTGTCCCGACAGTGAGATTCGGAACACTGATGCTTCGATATTAGCGAGCGCGGGAGGATCGACCGGGACGCAATGCAGGGCTCTTCTATAGTAAATGACGGTACCACCACCACGAGCAGAGAGCCTGTCGTTCCTGACCATGTTATAGTTCGCGATTTTAGGGTCACGGCGCGCGGGCTTAAGTAGGGTCTCCTGCACTAAAAACATACCAATTTGATGGTCACGCAAAAAGTCAGAAACCTGATCACGTTGATTTGCGAGACCGTAAGCGTTAAAAAATCCTATCGTTACGGATAGGGGCTTTATTCTACTTATATACGCCATTGATTACCGGCGGAGTGAGGGGAGGACGTACGTATTTAATGACGCGTATACGTAGGCGTATTCTTGCACAACGGCGATAAAGTGTTGTGCAGTGGAGGCAGCGCGAATGGCGTCGCCCAAAGCGTTAACGCGCTCAAAGTTGATCGACTGAAAGAAGTCGATCGCTAAAGCGAGATTGTCGGACGCGGTCGGAGGGCAAGTCGCGCGAGAGGGACGAGTCGCAGGGGCGGGACGAATCGCGGAGGAGGGAGTTGTAGCCGTGTTCGTGTACGGCAGCGGTTTCGCCCAGGCCGAGACACTAGGCACCGGCGCCGGAACGAACGCTGGCTTAGCCTGCGACACAGAGGGTGCCGAGGCTTTGATGTCTGGGCCGGAAGCTCGGAGGCAGTTTTGGCGGGCGACGCGGCGATTTATTTTAGGGGCTCGGGGGCATCCGCGGTAATTTGCGGGGTGACCCTGTGTTCGACACAGGACGCAGCTAGGCGGTTCCGTCGCGGTTTTTTGATCGCGAGTGCATAGGGCCGTGGTGTGATCGCCTAAGCACTTGACGCATCGGGGGCGCGCGTGACAGTTACGGGAAGAATGCCCGTATAATTGGCAGTTATGGCACTGGCTCGGTGTGCCTTTCTTGTGTGGGGTTTCGACTGCGATTCCGGAAAGGCTACAGACCGTTCGGATGTTGAAAATTTGCTTACCCTCGGGGGTAGGCTGGAGGGCGACGAGAACCATATTATATGGCTCCCTACCGCGACCGGTGTGCATACGGTGCACAGAATTCACTGGTAGGCCTTGTTCTAACAGGTCGACTTTTACGAGCTCTACATCTAACTCTTTAGGGATTCCGCGTATTACAACGCGGAGTTCGCGCTCCTCCTGGAGCGTATAAGTATGGAAACTTATACGTTCCTTACGGAGGTAAGAAGAGAGGGCCCTATGGACATCAGATGAATGCACCTTTATTTGGATGCCGTTCGCGAGGTTACGGGCATTCGTGAAATTGATATTTTTGGCCTTAAGGGCCAGGGAAACTCGTTCCCAAGCTGCCTGAAGGATTATCGGGGGAGGGGTCTGGGTTTTATTTGTGCCACCGGACGCGGCGACGGAGTGGCACGGGCTGGAGGCGCAACGGGAGTCTGAGGGCGGGGGCGCGACGCGTTCGCGGCTTTGCTAATTTTAGCGGCCGCGGGAGCTCGAGACTCCGCGGCACGCTTCTTACCCTTTTGCATCAGGGTGAATCCATCCGTCGATGAGGCGGGGGCGAGGTCGACCTCCATCTCCGAGTCAGAGTCGGAGGACGAGGAGGCGGGCGCAGGTGACCTACGAGTAGGTGTTTTGGAGGGCGCGACGGAGGCCGCGGATGATGACGCTGCTGGAACGGTGACCACGGCGGACGACGCAGCAGTTTTACTCGCCAGTATAGGCGACGCGGGAATGGCAGGCACGACGGAGGCTGCGGTGCTCGATGCAGAAGCTATGCACGCAGGTACAGGCGACGCAGGAGCAGCGAGCTCGGTGGAGTCCACGAGAGGGCTCGCGGTGTGATCGGCCTTGAAGGCCTGAAACTCGGAAGTGAGCTTTGGGTAGCGAAGCCGGAGAAATTCCGCAAATACAGCGTCCATGATGGCTACGTGCCCAGTTGGGGCTACCCTGGGTCTTAGAAAACACTCGCCTTGCGGCCCCAACTTCTCGGAACTGAGCGGTTCTATTGAACACAGGTGGCGATGCGGCGCGATTACTACAGGACAAAGAAAAAACACAATAAAACAGAAATAACTAAAAGAAACAAAACAATTAAACACTTCCAAGAAAACAGTTTGTCGGCAGATGTACCACGAACACAGAAATAACAAAAGGAAACAAAACAAATAAAAACTTCCAGGAAAAACACTTGGTCGGCAGATGTACCACGAACACAGGCCGCGCGAACAATGGCCGGGCTAACTAAAGCCGGGCGAACAAAGGCGATCGAGTGGTCGATGAGCACGTCCGCACGTGACGAGTGCCTCTATCGGAATGATGTTTACATGTGCGTACTATTGGTTTATTTGTTAGTAATATATTATACTTATATATTAAGTTTATGACTGAGCACCCTTTTGTTTTAAGAAGTCCCACACACAATAGTTTTTCTCAACACTTCAATCCACGATGCCATCCGCGCTGCTAAGGGTGGGCGGGGCTTGCTCTGAATAATCCAAGGGGAAAGTTATTAAAGGAGGCCACGACCGTCAGCACTGGATATTATCGACGAAAGGAGAAGGATCTTCATTAGTTTTCGCGAGTCGTAGGTAAACATAATTGAAACTACTTTTACGGTTTGACCAATCGCCTGTAGTGACCACGAAAATTTTAAAGCATTCGTAACATTGTCAATAATAAAATGATCGTAGAAAACGCGAAATCAACCCCGTAAAAAAAGTTTTAATTAGATGATTACATGTTTTTTTTATTATTATTTTATGTCTTATTTGGAATACCCTGAACTCAATTTACTACTTACTATATTTTTATTGCATATATAGTATAGATAGTTGTATTAACGGCTCGTCTGGTGTTAACTGATTACCGGAGCCCACAGATATCACAAGATAAATGGCATTACCCCATATGAGATTGAACTCAAAATTGTGTTGAATATTGGTTGTCCCACCCTCCAAAGCGGANATTTTATGTCTTATTTGGAATACCCTGAACTCAATTTACTACTTACTATATTTTTATTGCATATATAGTATAGATAGTTGTATTAACGGCTCGTCTGGTGTTAACTGATTACCGGAGCCCACAGATATCACAAGATAAATGGCATTACCCCATATGAGATTGAACTCAAAATTGTGTTGAATATTGGTTGTCCCACCCTCCAAAGCGGAATGCATAATGTCTTTGCGGCAGATATAAGCAGGATTGCAACATATACCCATAACGCACTCCAACATTTATTCTCATATATCTATCAAACTTAGATTATCTATAATTATATTTAAAAAGATATGATTTTTGATACGCCGTATCAATATTTTGTCATTGAAGGCGCCACAAGCCCGGATTAAGTACATATTGCATGGTCGCCTTGCTTGGTACAACGAGTACACCCGGAAAATTATCCTTTAGACTACGACTTCTTTAAAATATCACCTATAACCGAAATAATTACTTACCCGGCAATACCAAAACCTGTTCTGCAGTCTGCCACATAAAAACAAGCTTTTTCTGTTTCAGAATAGGACATACCGATGTACACGCCCACATTCTTTCCTGAAAGGTGTTCAGGACTGACACCTGTCGGGAAAATCATACATTTTGCCATTTTCAATATTTGAAAAGCATTTATCAGTCTACCATTGAATTTTGGTCTTTAGACCCGTGAGCATCTGTTACCAGAAGATATGATGTTGAAGTCTCAATTGTTATGTAAGTTTGGTCTCCCTCTCCAACAATGGAAAGCACGTGATTTTTTCGTGGCAGATTAGGGTTTGTGGAATGCTATTGACATGAGACTGCAGTATTTGGGATGAGAAGATTTTGTACGGCTTTCGCTGGATACGGGCTACGTAATAACGGTCATTATGGCGAATCTTGGTGAAAGCCTATGTTGACCAAGGCTGACATAGGCTGAGCTGTGCGTTGAAAAGAGAGCTGGCATGCATCTTTGGTTTATTAATCAGTCATACAAAAACATTTGTATATTTTTCTTTAGCACTATCATCTCTTATGCTTTCACTGTTTTCAGGAAAAAAGTCTCAAGAATGCCGGAATACCGTATCATGAAAGAACACTTACCGGCATCATAAATAGCTTGATAGGTCTGTTCTAAGACTTTTTTCGCCATTGGGTCCATGTTATTCGCGAGGCGATAATGCACCTTAAAGAATTGTGCATCAAACTTATTCAGTTCAGGTAGCTTTCCTGTGTACTGCACCACTTCTGGATGAGAGTAATTCCAACGCTGGTTTTCAGATGTTATAGGATTTTTCTGAAAACGGTTCATAGGGATTATATTTATCTAACTATATAATGTTGAACAATTATTTATTTGTGTTGATGTGATTGGATAACAAGAGAAGCACTCGGTGGTAGTCTGTAGCATGCAGTCCATGCCACCCATGATCGGGCACATTGGAAGTACGTCGCATGTGGTCGCGATCCTCAGTAGTGAGGGAACGATATAGAAGAAGAAGAAGATTGGATAACAAGTTTTTTTTTTTTTTTTATAATTACATATTTTTTTGACAAGATGAGAATGTTGACAGAAAACTGGTAAAGAAAATTAGTTTACCTTGTTGTACAAAACGTCAGCCAAATCTTTAATCGACTTGGAAGCCGGATATAGACCAGACATTCCACTGATAACAACCCTCTCTTCTTTGAATGTCATTTCTGACATACGTTCGACAGTCCTGCTGTTTTCAGGCATTGCTGATGCAATAAATGCTGTTGTAAAAGATATTTTAAGTCTAAATATATCAGATGAAACAGTCATCTAAATAACCATCTACAGTTTAATAGAGCAAAAAGCTAGGTACATTACTTTCGAGCAATGCCAGTATTCTATAATAATCATTATTCATCTTTAATATTTAACGAATAATAAATTTGCGTCATTAGTAGTACCAGTATAGTAGGTTGTACAGTATTCCCAAAGGGTTACTTAACACCCCTTTTCTCTATTCCTGTTGTAAGATANAGTCATCTAAATAACCATCTACAGTTTAATAGAGCAAAAAGCTAGGTACATTACTTTCGAGCAATGCCAGTATTCTATAATAATCATTATTCATCTTTAATATTTAACGAATAATAAATTTGCGTCATTAGTAGTACCAGTATAGTAGGTTGTACAGTATTCCCAAAGGGTTACTTAACACCCCTTTTCTCTATTCCTGTTGTAAGATAACCGAAGTATAATACAACTGTGACTTCGGCCTCATGTCAAAATGTAGTCATTTAATACCAAGAATGCTTTGAGCACGTATGATCAAAGGAAAGTTAAGGTAATTTTTAAGGTTTGCATCGAGGATAAAGCTAGTTTTTTATAAGGAATTTCCTTAAATAAACTTTCTAAAACCAAGGAATAGACATTAACTACTTTTTACGTACAACTTACCAAATATCAACAGGACAGAATCTTTGTTAGGTAAAGACTGGTGTCTTTAACCCTGAATGCGTTGTTATTTAAAGGCTTTTATAACATTATAAGGAATTATAATTAATTTATGCCAACTCGAAAATAATCAAAAGCTCTATTAACCTTATGACCGGACCCTTTGATTATCTACTGAATAAGCATTTATAGGGATATATTGTCATTTGCGTATAAATGTCCTCAAACCATTGATTTTCGTTTAAGGCTATCACATATATTCACATCGGAAGTAATTTGAGTACCATTGCACCATCTACATCTCCCCTAACTCAAGCAAAAGCTCAGTTAGGGGAGATGTAGATCCTGTAGAAAACGGAGGCCTTTCCAGTTTCACCAGGATAGGCCTCCGGTCACCAGAAATTCTTCAATCATAAAAGAAATAAAATGTAATCTGCATTGTAAGCCATTAATTCTATCACACACCACCCTGCTCTTGAATACATTCTCTTCACACTATTTTTTAATCCCTGTGTTCTACCACAAACGTGATTTGAAAATAATTCGCAGCGGTGGATAGCGGCATCGCTTTGCTTTTGGTAATGCTAATTCCTATGATCGGTGGTAACTATTTACTATTAACCTAGCTATAAACTCTACTATTCTTTTTTTCGTTGATGGGCAAATTAGCTTACGACTGACCTAGTGTTAAACGAGCATAGGAGGCTATAAAAATTATATAGTAGCCTCGGCTTCTTACGAGACTTTTTAAGGATTTCAATAATTTTTGTGTGTTAAAAGACAATGCCAACACAGTTCGTGCGTCAAAAAGTAAATATAATTAAAACCGTTGCTACTGAAATGAGGTCCAATGTATACATCAGTTGATTAAACAGCAACTTGTGACTTTATCATTCAAACATTTGATTGAATGCAAATGGGAGTGGATTGAATGCAAATGAAGTTGTATAGTAAATGAGTTTCAAAATCAACCTGGTTTTGCGAAGTAAGCTCTTTTGTTTTGAGCCTGTACTGTGTTGTGCAGATCGTTTGTATTATATTATGCAGACTTTATAACGGTTGCCCCATCATTCAAATCGGAAGGCATGACTAAAGAAAAAACAGAAATGTTTTAGCATACCCGTGCATTCTCAAACAGTCTTAACCACCAGTAGCTTTCTGTGGTCATTTAGAGCTTTATCGTGAGAAAAATCGATAGCGTTTTTTGTTAATAGTACACTATATTTCGATTCCTAATAAACTTGCACAATATTATTTCATAGTTGTAGCCATCCATAGTCCATCGGGATAGCAACACAACGCTACAACATCACGCACCGTGCCCTCGGTAAAGCTGTTCGAAAGTCGCCATCATCTCGTCCACTCTTTGCGCGAAGAAGTGGTGAATTCAAGTTTGAAGATTGGGACAGTTATTATACAATATAACCAAAAACTGTGGGTAGCAGCACTCACATCGATCTATATGAGCTGTAGTTACCACTTTTACTCTTATTGGTGGTATTATCATTAAGAAAATAAGAGTCTGCATGGTACCACCATCCCGCCTATTTCTGTCACGAAGCAGTAACACTGACAAACCTAATATCTGACAGATGATGGTGAAATTTAACTTGAAATGTTCAACGGCTTAATATTACTGGTAGGTAATATTAAGCCCTTGAACGGTGGGTAGGTACCACCGCTTTAGAAGTCGTCGTGCCCTAAAGGATAAGACGTCCGGTGTATTCGTGTTGAAGCGATGCACCGGTGTTCGAATCCCGCAGGCGGGTACTAATTTTTCTAATGAAATACGTACTCAACAAATGTTCACGATTGACTTCCACGGTGAAGGAATAACATCGTGAAATAAAACTCAAGCCCGCAAAATTACAATTTGCGTAATTACTGGTGGTAGGACCTCTTGTGAGTCCGCGCGGGTAGGTACCATCACCCTGCCCATTTCTGCCGTGAAGCAGTAATGCGTTTCGGTTTGAAGGGTAAGGCAGCCGTTGTAACTATACTTGAGACCTTAGAACTTATATCTCAAGGTGGGTGGCGCATTTACGTTATATATGTCTATGGGCTCCAGTAACCACTTAACACCAGGTGGGCTGTGAGCTCGTCCACCCATCTAAGAAAAAGAAGAAAAAAACCGCCCTGCCTATTCTGCCGTGAGGCAGTAATGCGGTTCGGTTTGAAGGGTGGGGCAGCCGTTGTAACTATACTTGAGACCTTAGAACTTATATCTCAAGGTGGGTGGCGCATTTGCGTGATGTCTATGGGCTCCAGTAACCACTTAACACCAGGTGGGCTGTGAGCTCGTCCACCCATCTAAGCAATAAAATAAAAGGCAACTTTAACTCGTCGAAAGCCTGCCTGCTTAGAGTCAATTAAGAAATCCTATTTACGGCCTCAACAGTACTAAATGAGATTTTTAAGTATAGGTTTTCCTTGCTACGAAATTGAAACGGGTAGTTTACAGAAACTTTAATCAGCAAGAGTTTTTGACAATTTATCAATGACAATTCTGGTCCTTTCGGATAGATACTGATCAATCTGCCCGAGAACTTTGACGACATGCAGCATTTTCTGGATTCCTTTTTTGAACTTCTCCATTTTCTCTGCACTGGATTCTTCGTCAATTTCTCTTATTGTCGGTAGAAATACTGGAGTTTTTATTATAGGCGGTGAAATATTCGCATAGCTTGATTTCAATTTCGGCACCTTGATAACGGGCACTTTTAGTTTTGGTAATTTCAATTTGGGTATACTGGGAACAAAGCCTCTCGGAGGTGCCACAGCCGTCGGTATTTGGGTGTCACTAAAACCATACTGATCGATTTCGTATTCGTTGGAGATAAATTTGCCGTTCCTCACAGATTTCGGTATAGCACTATGTATGAAGTCGCAGAAGGTGTCCACGTCGAAACGATCTTTCGATATCGCGTCTGAGTTAAGTCTCCTTTTGAAATGCGATCGCCCGATTAGTGATTCCTGGAAAAAAATAATATTATAAATCATTATTTCGGAGCAAAATTTGTATATTCGATTTATTTTGGTTGTAAGTGTACAGTAAAAAGTCCTTGTTCAAAAAGCAATAATTCAGATTTTAACGATACAATTTTGTGGAGCGACACTACTTTTAGTGCAACTTTTGAAAATGAGTTAGTAACTATACTTGAGACCTTAGAATTTATATCTCAAGGTGGGTGGCGTATTTACGTTGTGGATGTCTATGGGCTCCAGTAACCACTTAACAGCAGGTGGGCTGCGAGCTCGTCCACCCATATAAACAATCAAAAAAAAAAGTTATAACATTAACTGACAACTTTTTTTTTTACTTCCCGAGCAGGCAGACGAGCTCACGGCCCACCTGATGGTAAGTGGTTACCGTCGCTCATGAACTTCAGCAATGCCAGGGGCAGAGCCAAGCCGCGGCCTACCGCTTAATATTCTACTAGACTTTATTGTCCATGTCAACTTGCTTATGATGAAAAGTTTAAAATACTATGAGACAGACAATGCAACCGAAGAAAATGGATTAAGTACTATAATACAACTAGCTGCGCCAGGGTCTTCGCTGCCAACAAACTGCAGTTTTATATTAAAACATAAAATTCAGATTAGAAAGATAACTACGCAAGATAATTTTAGCACACATACATTCCTTTTTATATATATATTATATATATTTCAAAACAATTCGGCTTATGGTTCAAAAGACAAAAATCACTGCCACTAGCGCCACCCTATGTTCGTCGGAGTGATCATGTGGCCCTTTATATTTATACAGTCTCATATCAATTGGGCGAACGGTTCTCGAGTTTTATTTACATGACTAACATACGCGCACACATTCTCTTTTATATATTTAGATAAGTTACTTCACTCAACTTCATTATTATTTGCTATTTACTCCTGTGTTTCTATTTCGACTGATTGATAGATACGACACAATACTTTAATATTCAAATGAATAGTCTAATAAAAATAAAAAATCCTCGAACCTGTTCAGTTTCATTTTCATTATGCAAATAATTCGTTTACATATTGAAAATAACCGTTTTGCATAAACCCGTTCATTGGAATCTAAATGACATATTTTGTGACCCTTTCGAAAAATATAGAACGCAATCATTTGTTTTCCATTCCTGATTCCGTAGACAGAATGGTAAATAGTCGACGTCGCCCAAAACACGTCGTTACGGATCCTCCCGACCCTTTAACGGTGCTCTGCTCTTAGGTACCACAAGCACCGGTCATCGTCCTCGTCGAACCCGTCGCTTGCGACGAAGGGCTCGACGAGCCAATTAACCCACAGACACAGCCAACTAAGTTTCTCGCCGGATCTTCTCAGTGGGTCGCGTTTCCGATCCGGTGGTAGATTCTGCGAAGCACTGCTCTTGCTGGGGCCAGTGTAAGCATCAATCCGGTTTGAGCCCCGTGAGCTCACCTAAACGTTACGACGAAGCTGAAATAGCCTCTCAAGGCTATCAACATAGGTAGGAAAAAAAATTGTTTTGTCTTCTTCTATCACTACATTATACGGCTAAATGTATATAATACACAAAAATTGGCAGTTTAAGCAAATCGCGACCTTCATCAATACAAAAAAAATATGGCCACATCGTCTTAAAAAACAGGGCCGTATCCAAGTACCTAATACAAACAATAGCTTGTATCGCCATTCCCATTTGAAGATCGAATAAAAGATAATGTGGTTTAAAATAAATAAATAGATTATTTGATTGATTAAATACATTTATGTATTAAGTTGAGTGAGATGAATGTCTTTTTTATTTATGAAAATGAGATACTTTGCATCCTCTTCGTGGCTATATATGAAATATATTTATGTCTTAAGCAAGTTGATCTCAAATACATTTTTTAATTGGTTCATATTTTACCAATAAACTTCAAAACTTAATTGGGTCCTGAGGTTTCTCATTGGATTTATAATTAGAATTCTATTTTTGTGAAATTTATTATCAGTTGGTAAACATTTTATTATAAATCTGTGA
This sequence comes from Bombyx mandarina, assembly GCF_003987935.1. Next base: position 80,119 of record NW_021011565.1, read on the forward strand.
ATCCTACCTAATTAACATCGTTTCGCACTTTTTAAGTGTAATTAAACAAATTTTAAATGTGTTTGCGAGAGGTTGTCTGACGAGAAAAATAAATTAATTTTCTTTGCTAATAATAGGCAAACTTAAGTGGCATCTATTTTGAGTGTTTTGTTTAAACCAGATACGCCGTGTGTTCTCTTGAGCAATTAAATACTAGAGACGAAGTTCTTCCACCAAATCCCACGATTGGCGGCCTGTTAAAATTGGTGACGTTACAGCCGGTAAGTTTTTTTTTTTTTGCTCTCGATGCTCTAGATGGGTAGGTTAGCGCTTAGCAACGTTTTAATTGTTAGGTGCTTATCGGAGCCCACAAAAATCACAACGTAACTGCCGCCACGTACTGAGAAATTCAAGATCTCAATTGTATTGTACAAGTATTACGTCTGTCCCACCGATCAAATCGGAACGATAGATTGCTTGCGGCTTAAGTCGATGAGACAATGGCGCTCCAGTGTCTGTGTAACTATTAAATGCTACTCACTCTCTCTTTTGATTCACTAGTGCAGTCAATCGTCACGCGCACGGGTGATGTATCGATATCAGTTACGGCTGTGAACTGAAAAAAATTTAATAATAATGAGAAATAGTTTCTTTGTAAAACAAAATAACGGGAAATAAGACGGGTCTTTGTTTTGGCATTTGTAGGCAGAGACGCAAATCGCTACCGACTGCTTCGAACTCTTTTTGGGAATTGTTTGTGATATCACTCAGGAAGCACCATTCTTGAGAGTTCATTCCAGAACCAAATATACGTAGAAAAAATCGACTAGAAAAATCTCTCACACACTACACACCTAAAAATTCGCACGCTTTTGCGCTACAGCCAGAGAATGTTACATGATGATAATCATATTTATGGTTATTGGTCAGACCTAAAATACACCCTGATATTTTCTTCCTAGAGAAGCCTCCCTAATTTGCATCACCTAAATCCTATCTAGATTTTGTTTTCATTCCGACTTACCAATAGGAGAATCCGGCTGACTCAATGGCTTAATGGTGGCTGTGAACCACGGTAGTCGCTAAAAGAAAAGTTCTATATATCTAAAGGTCCACAAAAGTTCTATGTAGGAAGAAAAATTCTATCTACGTATTTCTGTCACGATATAGTATAGCCCTGTTTGAAAAGAAATGAAAGTTGTCATACAAATAAGACTTGAGGCATGATATCTGGGCGCTGGCTTAATATCATATGTGCGTAATCAGTCTTCGTCATAGGTTTTTCAGGTTTTCATTTGCAAAACACAATTTCACCAACTCAAATGGATAAGGGAGAGGTTTTAAAGAAGAACCCCAAGAGAACTGGGCTCGGCCACATCACCACGATTAAGCCACGTCGTTTATAGCCCAGCGTGAAATAAAACAACAAAAAATACATTGACGGCGTATTGGTGAAGCGTCAACTCTTAATCCATATAATTTATAATAAAACATTTTACATATAGCCCCAAGTAATGACAGCTTCTACATATATCTTAAGAATTATTCTACAATATCGTGCTTTGAGTTTAAGTAGAAAGAAATTAAGAATCCTCCACCTACCTACAGTATTTTCACTTTATAAACGGCACACGTAACAAAGGCACTGTTATTTTTGTCTATAAAATAATACCAACCACCAAATAGAATGCTATCGCCACGTACCGATACATTGTTGAGGTGATAGCCACAGTCACGACATTCTGCAGCGTCGGACATGTACTGTGAGCCATCACGTACAGTCGACCGCAATGTATATTAAATGTATAGTGTGAAACAATATTAATGTATTGTATTTGCGTACATTTGGTATTTACCATTGGCACTCAACATATTACAGGTCCGCCAAATTCTAGAAAATAGAGTGGTATGATGTATCATATAGCGTATCTTGATGGTCTAGCAATTCGCAAAAATTAAGGACGATAGTACCAATACAGCACACTTTCTAAAAGCAGTCTCTTTGGTTTATGAAATCAAATCATATTGAAACGTTTTCTTGATAATGCTAAATTTTGAATTTCGGATTCATAGTTGTATTTAGTTTAGCAGTTATTTTCTTTCAAATACCATGAATCTTTAGTTCTCGCAGTGATTTTAAAACCATTGATTAGAAAACAAATTCAAGTAATTATATAAAATAACCGAAACAAATCAGTCTGAGATATGAATTGCTTATATATTATCTTGTCATATAATATTAAATTATTGCTGGATGCCATTCAACAACATAAATAGCGTCAACCAAATTGAGTCCTGAGGTCTCATTTATTTGGAACATGAACGCTTCGCAGCCAAATTGGGCAGGATAATAAAACCTACGGCTTATACGACATTAATTTTGTCATTTAAGAAAAAAATACATTGAGATAATGCTTTTTAAAATACGTTATAAACAGACAGGTTAGCTTACTGTTCAATCAATACATCGTGTCAATTTATACTTTTTTGCTTTCTGCAGCATCAGCAACACGCGAACCAACGCCGCGATCCCCAAGGTTGCGATTACACAATACCATCGGAAATTCATCAATCGCGCCTTATCTTACTCTACGTGTTCATCTAGATATTCGTAAACGTCTTCATTATAAATAACATGCAGCTAATTCTAAGTGGCTGTTACGGAATCAGCATCCTCATGTACTTAGTTGCGAAAGTCTATTTCGAGAATGAAATTAAGAAGACACGTTATTTGGATGGTTTTGGCGGTAGCTGTTTTGAAATCTGTCGAGGTATTTATGATCTAACCCTTAAATTTGTCTTGAATACCAAACTCAGTTATGTTAACAATATAAATATTAGTAGATAAAATACATAAGAATAAAAATTAAGAAGTTCATTTACATTTGATGTTCGCTAATAATGTTTGGGAGTGTAACTTTAGATGCTTTTATAATATTACATTGGTGCACTATATTACTTAATTTGAATGCATAAGTGTTAAATCCAGTAATTTGTAATTTTAATGCTAGATCAAATAACTAGTAGTCAATGGCTGATCTGACATTCTTGGGTTCCAGAGCAGCATACTTCTCAGCCGATCTTTGCTGAAGCCTCGTCTCCCAGAGCCCTGCTTCACTTGCCGCGCGGAAGACCGGCCTTACAGTTATACTCTCATTTCCCACTTCAACACGATCAAGGATATGTTTGTGAGGGCCCTCAACACTCTTGTGGAGAAGACCAAGGAATACCAACTAGAACAAATGAGTTTAGTAGATAATGAAAATTAAATTTGTAAAGTGCAGTGATTCTAACGGACTTAAAAAGTATCTTTTGCAATGCTAGCCTTAATTTCAAAGCTACAACAGAATGTTTATCTCTTGAAAGGGATTGCAGCTGTAGATGATACAGACAGGGATCTAACTTATCACAGTTTTGTTTCCGTTTTCTGATAGAAATTTTTGAGTAGAAAACTGCTTATTATTAAGGAGAGTTGTTATCAGGGACTACGAAGAAATAATTTTTTTTTCTTACATGGGCTCACAACCCACCTGGTTGTTAAGCGGTAACTGGAGCCCATACATCTACAACGTAAATGCACCACCCACCTTGAGATATAAGTTCTAAGGTCTCAATATAGTTACAACGGCTGCCCCACCCTTCAGACTGAAACGCATTACTGCTTCACGGCAGAAATAGGCAGGGTGGTGGTACCTATCCGCGCGGATTTACAAGAGGTCCTACCACCAGAAGCTTAATTTTAAAGACCAATTTTATACACGGCGAGTAATACTTTGATTATCATATTCTTAACGCGTTCATCATCATCTGATTCATCTGTCTAATTCTAAATTTGAAGTGCTTAAATTATGTTTTTGAGTATAAGGCTATGGGACTTTTTAGTGCAACATAATGCCATTCTACACTAACTACATACCCTATGAGACGCTAGTTAATCTTAGTGTTACACGGAACTATTCATGATTCTAAATAGAATTATCTCAACAGTAGTAAAAAAGTTTGTTCAATTGTTCAGCGAAGACTTGATACTTATTATTGTAGCCATTTCATATTTCATGAACCTGCGAATGTAGGTTCCACCTCAAACGGTATCCATGATCCTGCACGGGAATCCGGTTTTACATACTACATTACCTCTTACAAGGAACTTGGTAGATAAACTGGTTTTAAAGGAACTACTATCACATCAGTGAACGCCTGCACTATCTCACCGTCTTCGGAAACAACAAGCTTACACCCAGTATAATATTTTATAACGGTTGCTTATGTCACTGAAAAATAATATATATTATCTGGGAACAAATCACAGACGGTCATCCGGCTCCAAATTAGGATTTCCTGTGTTATAGGGGTACCTACTGGAGTCTCTACCTAGAGTCCTGAGTCTCTGGTAAGAGACTGACATGAATACTTGTATATGTTTAAATATATACATATACAGATAATATATGAAATAAACTATGAAATGTTTCTTCAGTGGGTGTTTATTATGGACATGGACGACTAAACAAAAAGTTTCACTGAATCGAATCGAGCTGTATTAGACCAATCACCATGATGTGGTGTGTATGCCCATGCGTCAAAGGCATTTTAAAAAACGCACATAAAATTCGATTTTTCTATAAAGAAACGCTAACTACCAATGATATAAAACAATATTGTTGAAACATTTATTCAAACTGTAAGTGACTTAGGCAAATGTAATAATGGTAACTTAATTTATTTTATCTTAATAATTAATCCCATTAAATCTATAATACAATACATCTATTTATATAAGTTCTTAAATAACAATGTAAATATATTTTTAAATAAATTATTACATACAGGTTTAGAATTCGTTTTTTTTTTTCAAATCTACAAGTGTCTTGTGTGGAGTCACCTTATCTTTCTCATTACTCGTTCTTCTATCTAGACAGAAAAATATAACTATTGGCATATTATTAAACAATTAATTAACGAATTCGTAGAACGTTACGAATCGCGGTGTATTTGTTCGTATCAAATACCTCCATCTAAGCATTTACTTTTGAATTGTCTTAACGCTTATGAGAATGAACTTAATACGGGCATATTGCATTTTTAAGGGTATGTTATTACAAAAGATAGATCGATGGATGTGTGAAAATAGACGTATGAATCTATGGATTGAGATAAACACCATTAGGTACAAACAACGTGATTTTAAATTGCATTGACAGTTGATAATGTCTTCGTCAAAATGGCTTTTTATTGCATGAATGGTTGGACCTCACCCACCTGGTATTAAATAATTACCGCAGCCCATAGACATCGTTTTTTTATTGCCTTTATAGGTAGAGGAGCTTACGGCCCACCTGATGGTGAGTGGTTACCGTCGCCCATGGACTTCAGCAATGCCAGGGGCAGAGCCAAGCCGCTGCCGATCGTTGAGTACTCTCCACAAGCCTCATTTGAAGAAGGACAAGTCATAGTGCTTGGGAAACACCGTGTAGGGGAGCTCATTCCTAAGCCGGATGGTACGTGGCAAAAAATATCGCTGGAAACGCACTGTGGATGAACGCAGTGGCTCCAGGTAGTATGGATGAAGTCTACTCCGGTGGTGGGCGGTGCGATAGTAAGCATCTATAACGTAAATGCCGACACCCACCTTGAGATATGAGTTCTAAGGTCTCAGTATAGCTACAACGACTGCCCCACTCTTCAAACCGAAACGCATTACTGCTTCACGGCTGAAATAGGCAGGGTGGTGGTACCTACCAGTGCGGGCTCACAGGGCGTCCTACTACCAGTAAATCTTTAGCCATAGAGAAGCCTCATGGTATTATTGATACACGTGAACTAAGATAATTGCTGACTATTGGATGGGCCTCAATATCGTCTGCTTTAATAAAATGAAAACAAAAATAAGGGCGAATACCGCCTTCCCGTCTCTTTGTGGCACAAAACAGACGTGTTCCTACGCTAGACAATCAAATTATAATACAATTGAGAACTCAACCTCAAATCTCAAGGTGGGTAGCGGATTGTGATACTTCTTTGATAAGTACCTATGTACGTAAGGTCTTCTACACATATACAGCAAAAAAAACAATGAATCTTATCGCTAAAAAGGTCACACAGATATTTGTGACAAAGCATTGTGCGTAAACATTTTTTTGTCGTGTATAATTTTTCTAACTAATGAACTTGTTTACCATGTTACTTGTTACATAGCTGTAAACAAATTAATCAAATATGAGAACAACAACAAAAATTAATTAATATTAAGTTCCGGTCGCCCTACTACTAAGCCGCATTCGGGAGACATTAATAGAAATAACGCGATATTAAGACTTTCTTGTCTTGACTGCGCCATACGTTAAAAGATTAGCTAGTAGTAATTTTATACACAAAATTAGAGCTAACAATGAGAGCTTAACAATGAGACAAAATTATGGATACAGATCAACCGATATTGCTGAAAGCGCAAATATTTTGAATGAAAGTTGCAAAACTACGCTGGAATCTTCTTCGGCATTTTTACGTGATTCTTGTCTTTTGTAACGTGAGAAATTGGTTTTGGTTTCTCCGCAACAAAAATTTTTATAGCTGCGACGGTCATATCGAGATTCGAGTTAAAAATGCGCGAATAAAAACTTATATGTACCAAACATATTTGATTTGATCACCGTGGAGTGCTCTGACTCAGAGCCTCTGAGGAATTTTTCGAGATGATACCGTCATCTCGTTTTTACCATCGCACCGCACGCCACCGGAGTAGAGTTCGTCCATACTATATGGAGCCACTGCGTTCATCCACAGTGCGTTTCTAGAGGTCTTTTACGTCTGCCACGTACCATCCGGCTATGGAATGAGCTCCCCTCCAGCGAGTGTTTCCCGTGCGTTATGACATTTCCTTCTTCAAACGAGGCTTGCGGAGACTATTGAGCGGTAGGCAGCGGCTTGGTTCTGCCCCTGGCATTGCTGAAGTCCATGGGCGACGGTAACCACTCACCATCAGGTGGACCGTATGCTCGTCTGCCTAAAAGGGCAATAAAAAAAAAAAGTTTGACACTAAGCTTTATGAATACTAACAAACATGAACTTCGATGAAAACATTATCTAAAATACGATTATTAATATACAATACGGCAGTTTACATCGTTTTGCAATTTGTTGAACTATATTTAATAGTAAAACCGAGTAAACCTCGTAAGAGCTTTTTTATGGACAAATTTACTCTCATGCAGTAAATGTAAACTTTTATTTAACATCACATAAGTGTATTGGTGTAGTAATAATAGCTAAATATTAATTCAGCCATTAAATAAATATAAAAAACTATATCAAAGTTATATTTTCACTAATATCTTCATAAATCTACTGAACTCTTGAGAGGTTAATGCTCCTTTGTTTTTCAGTTGCAGTAACTTTTTCATTACTCCCTTTTTCATATCAGTTGCTACATCGAACGCCTTTAAGGATCTTCCCAAAATCGGTACATTTAAAGGCTTCAAACCGCCCAATTTTGGCAACCGCGGTAGTTTTGGTATACGAGGTAATATTGGTAATCTTGGTAAGAATGGTAAAGGTGGCAAAATCGGTGGTAATATTGGTGGTAGAATTGGTAAGTGAGGTAATATTGGCGGTAGAATCGGCAAGTGAGGCAAAATAGGAGGTAATATTGGCGGCAAAATTGGGAGTAAAGGCAATTTCGGTGGAAATTTCAGAGGATTTCGTATTGATCTTGGTAGTTTTCTTACTTTCGATATTTTAATGGGTGGCGGTTTTGATGGTAATTTAGGCAATTTTAAGGGTGGTACAGAAACTTTTGGAAGTCCATGATTAATGTTTATATTGACAGGCGAATGTTTTGTTACTCTTTTCACAAACAATGGACTGGATAATTTTCTTTTGTCGCCAGCAAAAAGTCCTAGATTAAGACTATTTGATGCGACCACCTAGAACAAGAAAAAGTATTATTACATAAAATAGACAGAACCAAAACTGTTTTTACGGTTTAATCTCGCATTTTTTATTCTCAATATATTATTTTCAACATTTGGAATATTTGACAGCTACTTGGTCATGGAAAAAATTGCGAATGTGCGAATACCTTTTTTAGGAGGGATCATGTATGTTTTGCCAGTAATCGTAAGATACTTTTATAAAAATATGAATTTATGAAATTAATCACCTTTGGGTACTTTTAAGTATCACAACATATTTTTTCAAATTAAGTACAAAGACTCAATGGTGCTCGAAGGTAACCTCAAAAGCATCAACATAATTACCTCGTGTCATTGCAAATATCGAAAATAATGGTAACCAATTTCCACCACCAAAAACGCGTTTACAGCCGTCGAAAATTAAAGATCTTGGTTTACATAATGTTCTCACAGAATATATACACATGTACGTATGCATGTGACTATAAATAAAACAATAACAAGCTCTCATAGTTTCCAAGTACTTGACTGACTTGAAAAATTCTAACGTTAAAATACCGTAAAGGTCATATTTATTATTCTAAATAAGACAACAACAGAACGGAAGGACCAGCCAAATAATATAATTTTCATATTCAAATTGCTAATATGCAAAAGATAAGAAAAGTTTATTTTAGCAATATTTTAAATCAGATAAAAAAAAATGGAAGATACTTACAAAGATGATCAAGATTATGAAACAAATTTTCATTTCCGGGGCTGGTACGGCCATCTTGTGATGTAAATACCTTTGATTTAAACCCATTCGATAGGGCTTATTATCTTTTATAATTTATGTCTTTAACATAACAATGTTATCAATAAAGACGACTTTTAGCGATTACACACGTAGCTAATTTTATTGTTTATTTATCAATCAGTTTAATTTTAAAATAATTTTTTAATTCAAATAATGAGGTATTGTTTATTAGTACAACCATATGTGAGTTTGTAAATAATAAACGTATTTATGTGTGTTTTCTGAACCCGTAAACAGGTGAAAAGATTTTTTTGGAGTTAATTAATATGGGCTATGTTTTTGCGTGTGATCAGGATCTAAGAACTCACCTAGTTAATATAATACTACATATAATTAAAGTCAGAACTTGCTTCAATTGCTTCGGGAATAGTTTAACCAAGGAAGCTACCGCAAGTGTTTCGATGCGTCAGTGAACTTCATACCACGTCCCTTTCTCAATGTAATCAAAGCCCATTTATTCTCAGGTTTTCATATAAGTAATCTTAACATTTGAAAGTCGCCAACCAGTTTTGGACACGTTACCATCTCAATGTATTATTGAAGCTAATATTTACGTACTAATAAAAAGTTATTTGAGTTGGGAACGCTTTTTTGCCTGGCATAAATATATTATTAAAAACAAAATAAATTAATAATCATTCACCCGTTTAAATAAAGTGATATATATATATAAATGAATTGCTGTTCGTTAGTCTCGCTAAAATTCGAGAACGGCTGGACCGATTTGGTTTATTTTGGTCTTGAATTATTTGTGGAAGTCCAGAGAAGGTTTAAAAGGTTTTCCCTTTGATGTGTTCCCCGTCGAACGGATTCCTTTTGTTTGTTTTAAATTTATTTTATGCAAAAGTTTAAGTCTTTTATTTATCGATTGAGGCACTACGAAGTCTGCCGGGTCAGCTAGTGTTTAATAAATATATTGCATATCGATGAAAACGATTGGCGTTTTATGTAAAGTAAAATTTACTACGTAAACAAGAACGTATCACCACGTTCGATCTAATCAAGTGCGACTGCCTAACTTTCTCTAAGAACCGATTTCAAGATAAACATATGATAACAAATTTTAATAAATAAATCACGTAGAAATTTTAAATAACCGACGGGCCACAAATATATTGACATTATACATCTATCTGAGTTTGGTTGTGATCGCGTTTGTACGTTCACGTAAAATGGGGGGTCAAAGGTTTTTTTGGTCCTCCGTTGGGATCATTTTGTTTACTTCATCATATTATGTTGTTGCTTGTGACGAAAAAGGCCTGTGTTTGGTATGTATTTATAATAACGTGTTTTTGTCCGAGTGACGAAATTCGACCATAATCACTGAAACCTCAGGATTTTGATTAACTTAATATGTTTTTGGTCTGTTCTGAAATATAACATTGTTAACACTAAATCTGTTCAGTAGCCAATATAACAAAAAAAAAGAAAGAACATCGCTTATCAAACAGTTTGAAGAAAATTGGAAGATTAACGCCGTGTAATAAAAATAACGGCCGTAAGATATTTTATACAAAAATGCGGAATTTGGTGGTAGTGTGAACCAACACCAGTATTATCTGTTTCTTTAGACAACTTTGCTATGTTTATGCTATTTACTATGCTATTTTATTTCAGCTTGAAGCACTCAAGGACCTCAAAGAATGCAAAAAAGCTTTCCTAGCATCGTAAGTAAAATAACAAATGCCATAATCAAATCAGTCAATCAACCATATTAATATTCATTCAATTTATAGGTTGCTGAAGCCGCTTTTAAAGACAAAACTTTTAGGTAAGGCGCTTTCGTAATTTCCACGTTATTATTGTTAATTATTCGATCACTGTACTATTATAATGTTATTACACTAGCTCCACATACCTTGGTTTAAGTCTACTTCTAAATTTCGCATCGATTCGTAATCTTGTACACATGTAATTCAGTTTTGGGTGATTTGATTAATGTTAATTGTCAAAGATGTTTCTTTTTTAAATAGGACCTCACAGAGGCTTTTAAATCGCCATTACTTTCGATTCAAAATTTAATATTACCACTGAAGTATATCAACAAAGTATACAAATTTACAAAATATTATTGTCTGAAATTTAAAATCTAAAAATAGTCTGCATTATCAAGGCTTGGTTCTTTGATTGTTGATGTCCAGATTCATAATATATCTAATAAATTAGTAACATCATAATAAAAATGATTCTAAGATTACTATCAGAAATATTTCCAAATTTCCTTTCGCACTCTGCGTGGTTAATGGAAAAATATTCAAACTGTCGCGTCGATATCCACTTGTTACGGCATATCCAGTTCCCTCTTTTTTTAATTAATAAATTACAATATGAAGTATATTTATTATAAGTATAATCGAATAGTTACCTTATTAAATCAGGTAATTATCACATTGAAATTAAATGCTGAATGGTTTCTATCCGGATATTATTTTAAGTGGTTCAATTTGAAAATTTCCCCAGCCATGCGACTTGAATTTTTGTTAAAATTCAATGTTGTAGCGTTTCAAAGAGACACTCTTTATTTATGCGCTATAGTTTTCAATTAATTTAATTTCTATTAACAAAACTAGAAATAACATTATTAATAAGTAAACTGAAAAATTATGAAAGAGAATATAAGATATTCTTAAACTTAAATTGCAAAAGAAATCTGAAAGAAATGAAAAAAGTGAGTTTTTGTTTTTGTTAAGGTTGTAGTAGAATATCATTAAACTTAATAATAATACCATTATATAAAAAAATTATGTATATAAAAATTACTTAGCTATTGGTAAATACAAAAACTTGTTTTCAATGCAGGGGAAAAATGACAAAATATCTTCAGTTGAATTTTACTGCCTACTTGACAAATTAGTACGTAGGAATTAAAGAACAAATTGTAAATACATTGATTACTTACAGACAAAGAGAAGCTACCACCACCGACAATATTATTAATGCCAGCGGCCCCTCCAGTACCTCCACCGTGTGCGCCACCACTCATCTTACCTGCTCCGCCACCATTGCTGCTAGCTCCACCTCCGCCGCCACCGCTGTGCTTACCTCCAGCGCCACCGTTTTGTCTTCCTCCATCTCCTCCGTTATGTCTTCCTCCACCACCAATATTTTTGCCCGCACCTTCTCCACCTCTAATGCTACCTCCACCAAACATCCCGTTTACGATGCCTCCTCCTATGATTTTACCGCCTGCACCTGCTCCAATAATACTACCTGCACCACCCCCAATGTTTTTGCAAGCTCCGCCACCACCACCCTTATGTATACAAGCTCCATTACCACTACCACCTCCAGCTCTTCCCCCTATAATGATATCGTTAGTACCTCCACCGCCACCACCGTCTTGTTTACCTCCCCCTCCAATCGGTATCCCTATGACGGCCTTCATGGTTCCTCCACCAATACCTATAACATTGGAACCGAAACCTTTACCTCCCTCTTGTCTGCCACCCCCTTGTTATTGCTAAGTTAGCTTAATGTTAGCTTTATTAATTTAAGTTTTATTTTATTTATAAACATCGATGTTTTACAAATAAATGTGAACTATGTGAATTGTGTGAACAACGATCCCTAATGATAAATATAAAGTAATAGTATCCAAATATTATAATTCTGAGCACACACAACAACATCCAACAAAATGTGTATAACTTTGAAAAGCAATGTTCCTAAAATATATAAAATACATCTGATGAATCTGAAATCAATGGAATTATCTGTCATTGTAAGATCATCATATCAGCATCATAAACTAAAATTCACAAACGAATTTTACTGATTCGATATTAACAAAAGTTAAATAAGGTAATCAAAGACTTACGACGTGGAATTACCACACTAAGCTTCCGATACGATATTGTCTGAAAAAATATTGGACCGGGACAGTAACACCACCGTACGTACCTATGTCTTTAGCTACAAAGCGTTTTAAAGGGCAACTTATCGCATTGGTCTTGCTTCAATATAGTCATAGGGGTGTCTTCCTAATTTGGACAATGCAAAAGTACTATCAATTTAAAATTAACTTAAGATTCAGTAAAATATTTACTATACCAAATTTTTTATTTAAAAAAATGTCCAATAAGAATCAGTCTACACTCTATATTATGCATAGTTATTAAAATAAGATTTTGTAATGTAATTCCATCAATTTCATTCTGATTAAAAATGTTTTCAGCATGGCTTAAAATATTTGTNTTTGGACAATGCAAAAGTACTATCAATTTAAAATTAACTTAAGATTCAGTAAAATATTTACTATACCAAATTTTTTATTTAAAAAAATGTCCAATAAGAATCAGTCTACACTCTATATTATGCATAGTTATTAAAATAAGATTTTGTAATGTAATTCCATCAATTTCATTCTGATTAAAAATGTTTTCAGCATGGCTTAAAATATTTGTATTTAAATTTTAACATTCAAATTACAGCGTGACAGTAGCAATTTGATTCGTTGCAGAAACGCCCCATAGGTTTGCAACTGCATTGCATTATCTATTAGTATCATCGAATCGTAAATTTGTTAAGTGGCTTTTTCATTGCATATTCGGATGACCGACTTGAGTTCATTTTAGTATATTCTTCAGTTTTCTTGAGTCCTATTTTTTTATTTATTTTTTATTTAGTAATAAATAGTAATTTTATAAATAAATAAAAAAATTTAGTAAAAAATAAAGTAATAAAAAAAGTAGAATTTCAAATTATTTTTACGGTTTACTTACGGATTTATTATTTTCAATAAAAGTAGTTTTAATTGTGGTTAGTAGTTCATGAAAGCCATAACCCAAAAGTCGTCGTGCTTAAAGGATCAAATGTCCGGTGCATTCGTATGCAATGCAAGAAATTTTTCTAACGAAATACGTACTTTACAAATGCTCACGATTTACTTCCACCGTGAAGGAATAACATAGTGTAAAAAAATCAAACCGCATAATTATAAATTACGTAATTACAGGTGGTAGGACCTATTGTGAGTTCGCACGGGTAGGTACCACCGCCCCGTCTATTTCTGCCGTGAAGCAGTATTGCGTTTCGGTTTGAAGGGTGGGGCAGCAGTTTTAACTATACTGAGACCTGATAACTAATATCTCAAGACGGGTGGCGCATTTACGTTGTAGATTTATATGGGCTCCAGTAACCACTTAACATCAGGTGGGCTGTGAGCTCGTCCACCCATCTAAGAAATAAAAATAAAAAAACTACTTTTACGTGGTCAGTTATCACGACAACTGTAACGCGAAGAAATGGTATATGATAAAGGAGTATGGAAGAAGAAAACATGTTGCGCCGACCTGAGTTGACTGGGAGAAAGGCCGGAGAATGAGGAAAACTAGATTAATTATGTTCGACTATATTGACGATTGATTTTTTTTTTTTATATTTAGATTATATTACCTTTAAATTATAATGTTTATGTAGTAATTAAATACTAAATTAATAATATTAAAAATATTAAATAATAAATAATAAGAATAATAATTTAATAACTAAAATATATTATTAAAAGGAGTCCCTTTAGGCAAGGTTCCGAAGATACTTGCAGCGTTCCCCCTTTGAATAGCTAGACTAATTCTTTGTCCAAGGTAGCTGCCAGCTCTTCGGACTCATGTGGTGTCGACTAACCTTTTTGCTATTTCCTTAAAAAGCCTTGTAGCGCTAGGACCCCACGGACTAAGGGTCTCGACACCGAATGGGATAAAAACATATTCCGAGCCTAGACCCCTGTATTTGCATGCTTTGGCTTTTTCAGCAGCTTCATTATATTTTTATTTTATTGAAGGTTTTCTTTTTATATAAAAAAATTGCCTTTATGTAGATTTTATTTTTATAATGTTATGCTTTCACCGTAATGAACACGTATTGTATTATTTATGTGTTATAATATGAGTAGTTTTCTATGTATGTTAATTTGGCTTACAAAATGGATGTTTCGAAGAAACGCTTTTGGTTTTAATTCAAAAACAGTATGTGAAATATATATGTAAACGCTCAACACAGCAGAAAACAGACTCTCAATTTACTAAAAAAAATACAACAAAGCCATGAAAACTTCGATTTGTATTATTATACTATACTATATCTGTTTCATTTCGATTTTATTAAGATGATTTATGAATTACATTTTAGACAAATATAGTCAATTTGAGGCGTAAAAATAGTTGTACTAATTTGTAGCTGTTCAAAATTAAAGTATTGGTTTTTAGTGTAGCCTTTTTCTTTGCGATTGTAACCGTAAGCTAATCCCAATATAAAGTCAGTATAAAAGTTACCAACAAAATAATATAATGTTGCTTTTTCAACAAATAACACGCAACGTTAAACTTGTTTGACAAAATGTGGATTTTACCTATAGTCGAATTTCTTAAGTACAAAATCGTCGGCAGCGTCATTGTTCTGACGTGCTTACCTTATTTCGGTAAAGATTTCAAAATTGATAATTAAGCAGTAATTTCAATGCAAAGAATACATTTCAATCTAAGTAATTAGTCAAAATAAAGAATTTAATTTTTGAGTATTTTTTAAATTAAATACATAAGATATAAGAAGACGGAAAAGTAGCAGTGCTGTTTTGGGTAGTTGTGTAAAAAAATGTTTAAGGCATTTCTAGAATTATTTCAATAAGTTTTAATGTATTTATACTTATTTTTAAAAGTATGTTGTTCGTTTTTTCACTGACTTCTAATGCCATTTATGGACCGAGTTTTTGTTTCTAAGGGATTAATTTTAAGTTATTTACGTCATATTTGAAGTAGCTTTTCAACTTGTTTTATTTTAGTACTTAATCTGCAGTACCTCTATGTAAAGCGTGTTGCAAAACTATAATACTTTTTGAAATCTTAAGAGTAGGAAAATAAGAATCATCGAAATAAAATAATAATAAATAATTTCTAACCTGGAGATCATAAAAATAATAATTTCAGATAGAGCTAAATTAATAAAAGACTTCAGTCGTCACGGATTGAGTGCAACATGTTCTTGCGATACGCATATTCTTGAATACATTAGTACAAAAAACTCACAAGGAGTCCTTTATTTTGTAGAGAATTACAATATACTAAACGAGGTAAGCAAAATTATATTTTAGAGATATGCCCAGTATTGGACATATGCCTTTATAGTTTCGATTTTACCCCATTAGGTAGTCAAATGTAGAGTAGAGGATCTTATAATAATCGGCCGGGCTTAAAGTTATAGAAAATTACGTATGGATATCCTAGAACCTGTTTTATATCTCTGCCTCCA
The DNA here is from genome assembly GCF_003987935.1 of Bombyx mandarina. Next base: position 96,049 of record NW_021011565.1, read on the forward strand.
GTATCTGCTCTGATATTTTTCAAGTCCACCACCTGACTGGAGATCGCTCCAACGATTTGCGTGCCAATTGGCTGCATCCTTTCAAGAATTCATCATACATCAAAATCAATGAATCTCCAGTAAACACAGATCTTGTTTCAAATTTGTTGCAGACTAAAAGTCATCATTTTTCTTTAAACTACAAATGGCTTATAGTCGGTAACGAAATTCCAAATCGACTTCACACAGTCAGGTACGACGCGGATATCACTTTGTTCAATTATTATGGAAATGGTAAGTATGATTTTTAATGTAGGCATCATTGTGGGAAAATATTATAGCTTTAGGAATGTATGAGCTTATGAAATCAGCAGAAGGGAAGAATAAAGAGGAAGCAATACTTACATGCAAAATATAGTAGATGATACAGTAACCTATCTTGTAGTGCATATTTGTAGGGCCGACTGCACATCCATGGTTTTATATTTTAGACACTTGCCGAATAACTTAGCCATTGGGAAGAAAAATAGTTTAGTTGGTCGCTTATTGGTAGCTTAGTTTGTGAATATTGTCCACATTCTCTTTCAGTTTAATTAAATATTTATTCTAAATAATGCATGAAGTTATATCGGATATCTTCGCAGATCGGAGATCTTACATCGGACATTATCGCTGTTACAAATTTTAAATTGTTTTAATTGTTTATTAAAAAGGTAACAGCGATCAGGTGGGTTATTTTCAAGACATTTATATACATCCCGAAGAAGGAGCAAGTGTTCACCCATGGGCGTACTGGTCAAACGGAATTATATTAACTCATGAAGTAGAAAAGAAATTGCGCAGGAGGAATTTGAAGAAATTTCCGATGAGGATTGCAACACCGGTAATGTTACGAATAATTTCAAATTATGTTCTTACTTATGGCTAGCAATAAATGGATCTACGTCATATTCAAAACTTGTATTGAATAATAATTAAGAGAAGGTTACAAGATTGCATTTTTTTTTAAAGTTTATTTGAGTTGAGTCTGTGAATTCCAAGGGAAAAAGGTCGATTTTTTGGAGATAAGAGATTTTTGGACAACAAGATTCGTTAAGCTTTCACTGATGGGCACAAAAAGCAACATTAACTGATAAGTGATCTCGTGACCTTCCAGATACTAATTTTCATGATACATCAAAAGACCGACTACCAATAGTTGTTTAAGTACTTAAAAATATGTGTATTATGCGATTCCGTATATTTTGCTTAAGCTATTTCTCTAGAACTATATTTTCCTATCACACATCTCCAAAATAACACATTTCAAGAATAAGTTGAACATTTAAAGACTCAAAGAATATCATGCATTTCTTAATTCCCTATTCTTACTTCACGTTTTCAATTTGGACAATTCATAGAATGTAACTGAAATACTTTTTCTTTTTAAATTTTAGATCGCGCAATATTCAGAAGACTGGTACAATGGTACATTTAGACAGTATTTGGCTGACGAACGTTTATCTGAGTTGGATTCTGCGATCAGATGCGCGCATGGTGCTTCTGCGTTGTTGATAGAGCACCTAAATGCTACGTGAATATCTTTTAGCTTTAAGCTTCTTGCAATGATGAACTTAATTTTACGTAGACTTTAGCTAAAGAAAAATAATCTCTATTATGCACTAACTTATTTTCTGCCTCTACCAATACCGCCAATAGCGTGGCCACCGCTCTTTTATTTATTAATATATAAGAAATAAAATTGTGAATACATATAAATTTGAGGATTTATTTATCCGTTTATATATTAGTATTCAACAGCTTAAAGTGCGTTTCAAATAAGAATGTGCACGTCAATGACCTTGTTCTGTCAAAGTTCGATAACAAAGTATGGACAACAACAACAAAAAATTATCTTCTTTTTTTATTGAAATTTTTGTCTAATTATGAAGACTATTAATATGTCTATTTTAATGAACCATACACAGCTATATAATTTTTTTGAAAAGTTGAGTACTGATCGAGTTAAATTAAACATGAATTTCGATTATACCAAAGAAAAATCCCACCTATTTAAAAATCAAGGCTGCAACACTGTCGGTCCCTATAATCTATGGATGAGCGACGATGATGATGATTACTCGAGCAGTGGGATGAGTGGAACCTGCAAACTCGAAGATTTGGATTATAAATAAACGTTTAAAAAATCCTACCTTTTTTAACTGACTTTACCTATTTTTTTTGGATTTGACAGCTATGACGTCACAGTATGGTGCAGGTTCATGCACATTTTTATTTGAAACGCATTATATGAGTCTGTATTTTGTATTTATGATATAGTGCGGTTGGCATACAAGGTAGTAGTAGCGCACAATTAACTTAAGTTTCTCTCTCATACTTATTTGGATAAAGTTCATAGACTTAATAATAATATATTTTATTAATACTCTTTTTCTCAGTGAAGTGCTCGTTCCAACATTACTCTGGAGCACGGAAGTCAGTAACGACAGTATGATGGTGGAACTTTATACAGAAAAGTCGGTATTGGCCGGCGCCGTACTAAGAATGATGCCATCGAGATTCGAAAGACTAGACTATGTGCTACCAATTTGGCCTTTTAGGTAAGTTTAAAAGGTCGTAACAATTTTGATGGACCATTTATCTGGGTATTTAATATATTTTATTATATTTTCCCGGGTCATAGTTATTATAGAAAAGGTCTCTATTGCACAGCCAGTATTGTCACGTAATATTCTAAAGTTTTCTTTGCAACAGAAGATTCTCCAGATTCATAATTTTAAATATTCCAAACACAACAAAAGCTAATGTAAAATAAAAATATTTTATGAACACATTCACGGAATTCATCATCATCATCATCAACAGCCCACAGTCATCCACTGCTGGACATAAGCCTCTCCCAATCCACACCACTGAGCCCGGTCTACGGCTCTCCTCATCCACTTCTTGCCGGCCACCGTTCGGAGGTCATCGCACCACCTAGCCAGGGGGCATCCCACGTTACGTCTTCCGCTACGCGGTCTCCACTCGAGAACTCGTCTGCTCCAGCGATCTACGGCATATATGGCCAGCCCACTTCCACTTTAGCTTGCTGACTCTCACAGAATTCACATATCACCATATTATTTTCGTAGTGTCGGCTTCACATATTTGGCTGAAAGGGAGAGCAGTAGCAACATGTACGTGGAACCATTCGCTACCGTCGTCTGGTGGTCGTGTCTGGCAATCGGTCTAGTCCTAACAGCTGCGCAGTGGCTCACGTCGAGAAGCCAACTGGAGAAGGACGGAGCGTGCATCACTGTCCTCGCATCATGGCTTCAGCAAGGTATTTTAAGTTCTTTTGAACATTAGCTGAATGGCGTTTTCTCATTGAATTATCAGTTGGTCAGTTATCGTATGGCTTTAGAAGAGATCTTCTAATTGTAACCATGCGATATTTTTATTTTATGGATATGGAAAGAAAAATTAGGATAGAAGAAATTCATTACACCAATTGAAAAAAATGGCATTTGATTATTTCCAATGGAATATTCGCCATAGTTTTTGTAGTCACGGACGAGTATTTGGTAGTACGATAGTAACAGTAATTTTAATTTTGTCTCAGATTATTCGCGAAAATCGAACAAAATATATATATTTTTTTTTGTTTCCTAACATAATCAAATAATTTATTTTATTTATTTTATTATAGTACTAATTTCAATACTATAAAAATGTTCGTCTAAAAATTCTACGCTTGACTGCATTTTTCAATTTACGCTAAGCATGTCTAAATTTGATTGTGAACGGTTAACCTGTTCGACAGACGCCAGCGCTGTTCCAGAAGGCGTTTCAGGACGTTGGACCTTCATAGTCCTCTCCGTATCGTCTATGTTAGTCCACGCTTATTACACATCAGCTATTGTATCAGCTCTGATGAGTACCGGCAGAAGTGGACCAGACTCATTGAGGTCGCTGGCCGATTCCAGATATTCTATAGCTTCAGAAGATTATGATTATATGCGCTATTTAATGTTTGACGTAAGTTTGCAAACACATCGTACTTTTGAACTATTTAAACCATATTGAACCAGTCTTTCTCCTTGCGTCGTTTTCTTTATTACGGATGTACGTGACTCTCCCGCTGCATCATTATCTCATGTGCAATTGTTCTCTGTCTGCTGCGATCCTTAGCTTCTTGGAGAGTATCATGGAGCGTGATATCCATACAAGATCGAATTTGGTCCGAACATCTCGTGAGACTGGCTCATCTGCGACGTTTGTCCTCTATCTTTCCTGAACCACTTAGGTACTTCGCGTCAATAAAGTAGTAAATATATGCGCGTGCTCCTAATATGCCCGACCACTAGTTATTATGTAGTATTGTCTAATTTATTAAATTATCCGGTTTTGAGTTTTACTACACGATTTTGTTCCTTTGTGGAATGAATTCATTTAAAACTTAGAGAGATTTGGTACAGTGCAGTTTCATAACCGGCGTTGTGACATAATGTCTCAGATGTTATAGCACTTATTTCTCAGTTTCACTATAAACGCTACGTTTTAACACCCAATACTGTCACTGCATCTGATATAGGAACCAAATTCACGGTCTTGATAATTCATAGCGCTATGTTTTTGATGATCGATTTATGCTTTGATACAATAAGCGACGGGAAACAATACATTTAAAATACAATGGTTTTCGCTAATTAAAAACATATTAAATATATGTATAATAAAGGATTCAGTTTGTTATTGTGTTAATTAATTAGGCTACAATAGGGGACGAATTATGAAGAAGGTTTTAATGGTATCAAAATAAAAGTTTTAGCCCCTTTTGTATTTAAACGGATGCATAATTATATAATATTTATAGATTAAAACTAATTGGGATGACTTGGAGTACTTGAAAGAGAAGAAAATTACGGCGAAATTCTACCAAGACATAGAAAAAGGTGTGAAACTCATTGAAGACGGAAACACTGCCTTTCACGCTGAATATAACCAGATTTATCCATATTTCAAAAGATTTAGTGATGACAATATTTGTAAATTGCAACACGTCGATACTATCCCTGAAGTAAGTATTAATTCTCTTAATATTATAGATAGTGAGTTCATACGTAGAAATAAAAAAAAGAAAAATATCTCACGCTCGGTAGAAGATCTTCGTTGTAACATTTCATATACATAGTAAGTAATAATAGCAAATATGACTTTTCTGAAGTTTCCGCTCTCCAGATTTTTTTTTATTGCCCTTGTAGGCAGACGTGCATACGGCCCACCTGATGGTGAGTGGTTACCGTCGCCCATGGACTTCAGCAATGCCAGGGGCAGAGCCAAGCCGCTGCCTACCGTTAATCCGGGTATAACTAAACTATTGATGAGACGAATGGTCGTCCACCATAGACACTGCAATGGATAACAGCATTCACGTTTCCAATCCTATGGGTTCCTTATAACGAGGCAAGTTGCTCTTACCATCCAAAATAATAAACAAACGAATACAATGGTTGCTTATGATTTTCCTTAAGGAAACGTTTTAGATTTTTGGCTAACAATAATACATATAATTATAATATGCGTGAGGATATTTGTCTAATTACGTCTATTTTATTGCTCTAAAGTGAAATGAGTCGCCAAAATACGACCCACGGATCTCGAAATATTGCGAACAGACTCGGAAAAAACTGTGGGTTAATTAAGACTAGTGGCCCTCGCAGTAGTCGAAATTCAACTATAATTAATTGAAATTAAAAGTTCTATTGTCAAGCATTATTATATTTCTATAATAATACAGATTTCGCCAAAACTACACTACAAATAAATAATATTAAAGACAAACAATATTAATCTATTCTCAATTTAACCACAGACTTTAAACAATAACAAAAGTTTCACAATTGACAATACACAAAGAGTATATTTATATGTATGTGTGGTATCAAATATAATATGGTAGTGGGTGTAATGTTTTCTTTATTGATTTAATGTATTTTCAATGCATAATCTTTAAAAAATATTAGCATCATACACTTCTTCTCTATGTTTTCTATAAGTGTGGGAAATTTCATAAAAAGAGGTACAAAGTTTTTTGCTACACGTATTAATATATAGATGATAGCCGAGTGAGTACCTAATGCCAAAAGTTTGCAATCTTATAATGCTAAAACGCTATTACGTTGTAGTCAATGTCATGGGTGACAACAATAAAAAGAGGACAATGGACTCACGCGTTACGCTGTTCATCACGTTGGCTCCACGAGACGGGATTATCAAAACGTTTGGTCTCCAAGCTCAGAGTCCGCCGACCAGCCTGCAGAACATCCCTACTTGCCGAAAGAGTGAAATTCGGTGACGTTGCTCCACTCCTGTGCCTGACAATGTCCGGAGCGATATTGTCATTGTTACTGCTGGGCTTAGAAATATTGTACGCTAAATGGGCCAAATAGAAAACACGTTTTGGATAATATTGTTTCTGATGTGTTGCCGTGGTTGTATTTGTGAATTAGTATTCTGCTGAACTAGTATATCCGCTTTCTCCACTATTCCTCCTCCGTCTTGTCTCGTATTCCTCAATACTCATACTGGTGGTAGGACCTCTTCTGAGTCCGCACGGGTAGGTACCACCGCCTCGCCTATTTCTGCCGTGAAGCAGTAATGCGTTTCGGTTTGAAGGGTGGGGCAGCCGTTGTAACTATACTGAGACCTTAGAACTTATATCTCAAGGTGTGTGGCGCATTTACGTTGTAGATGTCTATGGGCTCCAGTAACCACTTAACACCAGGTGGGCTGTGAGCTCGTCCACACGTGTAAGAAAAAAAAATACTAAAGTTCGTGACCACCGCTTGGGATCACTTCTTCACTCACAATCTTTCTCCATCTGTTTTAATTTCTCTTAATGAAATAAGTTTGTACTCCTACTATGAGAATCTACACAGCTAAATGCAAATTATTATCGTTTAAAATTAATTAAATACGTTTTCGCTACATAAACATAACTTTAATATGTCAATACGGAAGTGAGGAAGAACAATTCTGCTGTACAATTAACTGTGTATCTAAAACACATTATCTCACGGTTTATAATTAGTTGCATTAGTTTTATTATTAATAAGAAATTAATTATGTAGAATCTCAAGGCCTACTAAACTTGTTATCATAATGCAATTAATATTGAATATATTGTCTATAAAAGCACACCAATGCTGAAACAGTCTACAATGATAATATATATGCATAAACTATATAATTAAATATTGAAAACACATTGTTATTTTTGTTCTAGCGATCCTGGTCAGGACAATAAGAATGATAACGTTTTGTTACGTCGTAGGTCACGAGTTTGTTAACAGTGTTCTTAGTGTGAGTTTTTTAACGTTCTCGATAGCGTAAAAGTTAACTTAAATTTGTATGCAGTTGGAACAGCGCCCCTAGCGGCAAACGTAGGGAAACGTTCCGACTCCATACAGATTTGAGTAAACTTTTACGCTATCGAGAACGTTAAAAATCTCGCACTAAGCACACAGATGTAGATCTGACAAGCCCACAACTAAAATTAAAATTTCAATTGAATCATAATTTCTTACAAGTGCGTGTCGAATTATAATCGGCTTTTCATCATCGAAGTTTTCATTGTGCTTACATAACAATGTTATTGTGTGTATTTAAATGAAACTTTAGTTATATACATTAAAATAATTTATCGTTCGAACAAAGAAACACGGATGTAAGAAAAATCGAATTGTATCACGTACGTTCGTTTTGGATTTATGTACAAAGGTACATTTTGATGTCAAAAATATAATTAAATCTGAGTCGAGGTTCTTTTTGTTTTTTTTATCATCTGTATTTTTTTTTTGTTATTATGGACAACTCAATGGTTTTTATACGTATATAAAGTAGATTGTCGTATTTTAGGCAGTATATAAAGTATTATCTATCTAATAATATATATTAGGTAGTTAAAAGAGAACAAAACACTCTGCTTATCGAGAAGCTTCCAGAAATTTGTTTCGCATGCGGATTAATGAAATAATTATTATGAAATATATATCTTTTTATTGCTTAGATGGGTGGACGAGCTCACAGCCCACCTGGTCTTAAGTAGTTACCGGAGCCCATATACATCTACAACGTAAATGCCTCCACTTACGTTCAGACAAGCTTCCTAAGGTCAGTTCTAACAATACAACGGCTCCTCTACCCTTCAAAAGGAAACGCATTACTGCTTCACGGCAGAAATAGGCAGGGTGGTATTACCTACCCATGCGAACTCACAAGACAGTACATATTTGTTTAGATTGGTATCTGCCTGTGGGATTCCAACACCGCTGCATATGTATGCACTGGGCGTCTTATCCTTTAGGCCACGACGACTTCAAATTATGAGATAGTTTCCTTCTTTCCCTATTTATTAGATTATATCATAACGTCCAGAAATAATTACACAATTTCTATAATATAATATAGTTTCCTTACTATCACAAACCTTATCCTCACGCTCGGTACTTTATCTTTAAAATCTTATCTGATGATATCTCGACGATCGGAACAACACTTATCACAGCGTCTGCATAATCATTTCAACATAAATATGATCGATCGTTGCAATGAATTGCATATTGTAGGACACATCCCCTGAGTGTTTGTGTTAAAATGTTGAAATTGTTAATCATATTGAGCACTCTGCTATTCGATTGCTGTCATGTTACAAACGCCACTCTCCAAGAATTACAGCAAACACAGGTAATAATCAAAGTAAAGTATTTAAGCTTCCATATTCTGGAGGAATAATGCTCCTCAATTCAGGGGTCGTGACCTCCTCTATCGGTTTCCTCACAATGTTGTGCCATCTCATCCTGTATTCGGCTATTTGTTGATGGAGGAATCAGTCCGATGCAGATCTGATCAGAGCAACGAAATGGGCTACGGCTCTGCTGTCGTACCTTATACTTTACCAGTAACCACCAGTCTTTGAAGATTGTCTGCATCTTTCCAAGCAATGAGTCCTCTAGGATTCGCTTGAGACAGTAGCTTTTAAAGTTAGAAATTTGTTTAATAACTAATTTTTTTGCGTAATTAACTCTCACCTGCTTGGTTATTGAAATGAAATATGAGCAAAGTCTATTTGATGTTAAATGGTTGCCGGAATCCATAGACAGTATAGTATTTATACAGCTACCGATCTGGTGGCATCTAATTTGGCAGATAGCACTTATGCACTTTGTAGTTAAGTATGTTAGTCTGAAGGATGGAAAGTGTCTATACTACACTATATACGTCTATACTATACAATTAAGACCTAACTATTAAGACCTCATATCTGACGGTGGATTGCCGCGTGAACGTTGTGATGTATATGGACTCCGATAAACCCTTTACCCTCCGGTAACATCAGATGAACCATGACCTCGTCGGCAAGTATAATGGGTAAAATCCCAAAATACATTTTTTAAACGGTAAGTACACTGTACTTACTATATATTCTTAGATGATTCTTGTTCAGTTGGTGTTTATTTGGAAGAGGTTGGTCTTAGCGAAAATACCATCATTAATACAACTAATTGTGTTGATCAATAATTAATAAATATGTATTTATATAATTAATTCTATTTCCAGCTGCCATCCCTGACCGAGCGGATGAACCAAATGATCAGTTCCCTGTACAGTCGTAAGTCTAATAACTTTATATCTAGTTTCATTTGAAACTTAGAAGTAGACTTGTTATATAATTGCAGTAAGATGTCGACGTCGCTGATAGATTATATAATAAGACTTAAAGTTATAGAACCAAATTTTAATGAGAAAGTCAAGGTATGTTATTTAAGACTAAGGTCTTTCTGAAGCGATACTTTTATAGATTCGTTGCGCAATAGAGTTAACGTCTAAACAGAAGACCTATGTGACTTTACTTCTACTAATTTAACGTAAACTTCTTACATATCTCCTACCTACGCGTGTCTTCAGTGATATAATTATTGAACGCTATTGGTAGTAGCAACTAATGTACGTGTCTCCGTATTTGTCGAACTCGCTGAAGAAAACCTAAATCTTAACTTAACTCATAGCATCATGGGTTTCTCTACGGATTTCCTCAATGGAATCCCAATCTGGTCGTAAATGCATTCGGACTGCAGCTACCCTTGGGCTGATAGACCTCTTCTGGGAGCGCTTGGACAGTTGTTATCGAATCATTCCCTTCCGACTGAGCCCTTAAGTTTCTCATCCGCCCTAACTAAATGGCATGACCACTAAGCATTTCAAAGCCATTCCAAAATATCAACGCTTATTTGTTTAGTACTCCATATATTCAGTAGGTTTATGGTGCTGTCTCCTGTCTATGGATATTTGTATCTCACTCTGTGTTGCCCTATATCTTTCCCACTCTGATGCACAAAAATATAACATTCGTTTACCTCTGGAAACATTAAAAGCTTTTGAAGTATACGTATATATGTAATATACAACTACTTCCAATTGTAATCATTAATCAACCAAACCAGAGCATGCCTCCGCTTCTGACAAGCATCCTCCGATGTCATACTATTCTAATCAATTTTTGAACCGTTAGGTTAACAAACAAAATTGTTGCAGATAGATTTAAAACACTATCAAGGAATGTTTGATCGGAAAAATATGTTGTAATGAACGAATAATGACAAAAAGCGCCTTTTACGGTTTAATATCACCTTTTTTAAAGTAATTATATTGTTTACGATGTTTCGAATTTCCGTTTTAATGGTCAACGACAATGGCGATAAAAACGCGAAATGAAACTGTAAAAGTTGTTTTAATTTCACCTACGACAAAAAAATCAATAAAAATTGCTTAGTATACTGCGCTTATACAAAAAAAACATTATAAATCTAACTTAATATTATAACTAAAATAACATTACCAAAAATGAATAAAATTAAAAGTAGTGTTGTAGTATGCTGATTTTCTCATGATGGTTCTATTCTGAACTATTTTTGGATCGATTGAGTGATGATAGCATGTTTTCAAATTCAACAAGTCCAAGATAATATTTGAGAGAAACGACTTGAATCTACTACTACTACTAGATTTATGATCTAACCTATATATAGTTGCAAATATTGCCTTATTATTTAACGTACGCTTAAGGCTTTGACTGGCCTTAAAATTTTCAAACTAAACAACTCACTCGTTGTACACAGAGATTTTGTATTTTCTTTATTTAAGCAAAAGTAATTCCATTTTCATTCTATTACAGCAGCTTCGAAATCGCAGCTGTCAACTACGTCATCAGTATCAACAGACTCCCCGTCTACATCTACGAATGAGTCACCCACATACTCTTACCCAGCGGGCTCCCCACAGCTAGTTTTTTTCACACCACCAGCTCCAGTATTCCCACCTTCAACTCCATTGTATTTAGATCCCGGAATGCAACCAGTTGATTACGGATTTCCTGGAGTCTCCAATGCATATCCAAGATCGGTGTTTCCAGTACCATACGGCTATGACTTAGGCTATCACCCCGTTTACCCTCCTTACCCTTATCCTCCACCTTATCCATACCCTCCAGTACCAAAGCCTAATGATTTTTATCCGTATCCGGATTATTCGCAACCGCAGCATCGTCCGAATCCACCACCAACACCCCTACCATCACCTCCACCTCCTTACCTTGGTCCATACTCCAATATCCCATCTTACCCACCACATTATCATCCTATCCCACCTTCGTATCCAGCTAATTTTACTCCTTATCCTCCAAATCCTTATCCGAAACCTCATGACCTAACCCCATCAACATCTTATCCTTAATTTATTAATCTTAATTATTGTAGATTTAAATAATTTATTTTTATGTAAATCACATTTATAGTAAAGTTTGGAAAATAATTTACTTCTTTTTCTGCCTTAATTACTGAATTTCCCAACAAATTTAGGCGCAAATTTAACCTATGTAGTATCAAAAAGTAAATCTTCCTACTTCGATTATTATTTCAGATTTATACCTACATTTAATTTTATAGTAAACGTTTTTCATCCCGTAATTAATAATTTATTGTATACTAGTAAATCTTGATTACGTTTCTCTGTGAAAGTCACGAAATATTGTATAGAAGACATACATTTGATATCTATCTTGACTAACATTATTTGACCAACTCAATGGTGTAATAGTTATCGCCCGTTAGGGGTCCTGCCTTCGATTCTCACATTGGGCAATCATTCATGTGATGAACATGTTTTTTGGTTCTTTAACTGCATATTTATTCTCTATATGCGTATCTATGCAAACGCTTTTAAGTATTTATATCAGTATCTGGTTTCCGTCGCACAGGGAATCCTAGTTTAGGGCCAGATGACAGTGTAAGACTTGTCCCCAATTATCTGTTTAATGAATTATTTAATAGTACGATGCAAGGAAAATTTCCTGAATTTCATTATCAACTGCTTAAAGTTTCGACAATTGATACATGCAATGCAAACAATAACAAAAAAAAACAAAGTCAGGGTAAAAGTCACTGTTATATCTATGACCCCAAGACCCATTTTATATTCAGCGTAACGCCATCTCCAACGAATGCAAATAACCAATGTAATATGTGAACGCAATACTGAGATGACCAGTCCTTAGGAAACAGATATTCACACAGACATGTAAAAACACAAAAAATCATATTGTTTCATGACAAGTAATACGAAAAACAATAGTGCAGGATTTTAAATAAGAAACAAATGTCTAGTCGGAACCATAAGAGCCCTCAATTCAAATTAAGGGCCTAAATGAAAACTTTACAGTCATACTTAAAGATTGGCAATTAGTATATCTTGGAAACTTCCAAACGCACCTGATATATTAGTAAATTATAAATAATATAGCTTTACTACCAACATTAAAATTCCACAATATAAAAAATTTGATTATTTCTTTTTCGTTTAGTTTCGTTTACTCAATTTTGAAATTTAAAATTTTGAAAAATAATCCCGTAACGTTACAGAGTCAACTATTATCAACAGGTTTTCCTGTTCGTTCTCTTTTAAAGCACAAATATTTAAAATGCTCGCATATTTCCTAATGTATTCTAACGTGCCTTATCTTAAATATGGAATTACTAAAGTAATTTAGTAAATCGTTTCTTAATTTTCGATAAAAACTAATATAAAACCGTACAACGTGTGCGGGTTTCATTTTACATGCATCATGGCACCTATATACTTAATCTTCGGGCTAATTGTCCAAGTAAGTTAATTTTATCTCTTTGTACTTATTTTTTTAGTACTTTTTTGTGAGCTGTTAATAAAACTGTATTCACCTAGTGATTTTACTGTTATCGATTTTTCAAAATATTTAATTAACTATATCCCATTACAGAGTTCAATTATATTTGCCGACGAAGAAACAACAGTATCAATTGAAGAACTTCCAATTACAGAAAATATAGAAAGCTCTAATATTCATGAAAACCAAACAGAATTCGATGATGAGGTAACCAAAGATGAAGGAAAACAAGATTGGATGGATTTTTTCTTGGGACCAAACTCTGATTTATATCCTACGTCTTCAGTAGCAATGATGAACCAAGCTACACAATCCGATAAACCAATCGAAGAACAGCTCGAAGACATTAAAATAGCAGCAAATAAAATAACACAAGCAATTCAAAGCGAAATGGCTAATCTACTTACCTACGCTTTAAACACGTACGAAAAAGAGCATGAAGACAACAATCTCAGAAAAAAACGATCTACAGAAACACCAGTCGATAGCAGTCAGTTGATTATGAGGCTTCTGAAACACATAAAGGCCACTAACGAATTTCAAAACATAGCTATTGACAAAATGATGACCGCACAACAAATCGCCGATAAATTTGGAATCGAATTTAATCCTGACCCAGAAATCCTGACTGATTTAGCGGTAGCCACTAATAAGTACACAAATGATCTTGCATCTATGCTGAGTGAAGTTTGTGATCTGAGCAAAAATAAAACATGTCATAACATAAGTTTGGATCAGGAAGACGAAGACGAAATAGAAATGCCAATTGACAATAGCACTTACTATGTTTACGCGCTTTACTATCCCGATGATGATGATGATGACTATACCCAGCCGCCTTACGAATTTGTGCCACAGATCTCTAGTCCGACGACTCCCAACAACTATCCGTACGAAACACAGATTCGATCGCCGCTTAGTGAACGTGAACACTCTAAAGCACCAGTTAGTCAGAAGCCACCATTTTACGAGGCGATTTCGATGCTACGAGAATGTTCAATGGAGCCATTTTCTGATCCAGAGCCAGAATTGGTAGGCGAAGTGTATGAGGAATCAGTTTCTAACAAAGTAATTGTTGAGAAAGGCGACGAACCCGGAGCGGCTACAGTCAATCACATTATGACGTATTCTGTATCAGAAAAATCACACTACAAAACGCCACAAATCGAAAGACTACCACAACAGATGCAGTACTATTTTTATTTAATCTAACTGTTTGTTTTTTAGAATAAGGACTTGTACATATAACTCTAACATAAAATGTATGATTAAGTTAAAATGTTGAAATTGCTGTCTATGAAAATTTGAGTTTTACCGAATCACTCACGATATATTCCTTAAAAAGAAACTTAGAACATTTCTTTCGGTTTTATAAAAACATTCATTTATTTATATTTTCATATTCACTAATAAAATTCNTAACTGTTTGTTTTTTAGAATAAGGACTTGTACATATAACTCTAACATAAAATGTATGATTAAGTTAAAATGTTGAAATTGCTGTCTATGAAAATTTGAGTTTTACCGAATCACTCACGATATATTCCTTAAAAAGAAACTTAGAACATTTCTTTCGGTTTTATAAAAACATTCATTTATTTATATTTTCATATTCACTAATAAAATTCACTGCAAAACACTTCATAACAATATAACTTATATTTTTTGGAAAAACATGATGAATATAGGAAATATATTATATCTATGTAAATAAAAGTGCTATTTCGTTTACTTAATGAATTTTTTCTTTAATAAATATCCAAACGTAACTATTATCTAAAGTTTACATATAACTAAATTATCCTTTGGTTATATCATTTGGTAATATTTATTTTAATGGTAACAACCATTTCAAAATACATTCTACCTAATACAAAACTATAGATTTCATTATTCTCCTGTGACAGATTTGTTATAAAATCTCTTATAAAAATTTCAGTAGTTGTTTATTTAAAATTATAATCACTATATTACACAGATCTTGTGAAACTGGTTTTTCATTATATTATGTAAATATATATATATTACTCAACGATATATCTTAATATACTTACTATTCGTTATTTTGTTTCGACATTACCATTATAACGACATCCAGTGCCTTAACTACGTACAATAATTGATGCAAGAAATGGTCAAACATATGACATTCATACTCGATTCACTTAGGCTCGTTTGCAATTTTGTTATCGATTTTAAGCTAATTTTCTGTTGAGTTAAACATTCGAAGACTTTGGGAACAATCGTTCTGAAGCGCTTTGAATTTGAGCTAAAATCGGTACAAATACTGAAAATGCTGAGGGTGAATACACGAAAGTTTGATTTGAAGTTTTATTCATTTAACTTCCAAACATACTACGGTTATGATGGAAGGAGTCCATAGACTACAGCACGGATACTGCACTCCTTGGAACGATATGGAAATCGCAAATATTATCAGGTCTGATCCTGTTTGAACTAATGTCGTGAAGACATTTGTGTTAAAATTGTGTTAAACATCCGCCACCATTACTTGCATCGATCCTTTCATTATCTAAGTCCTACTGAACAAGATCTTCGTTGCGTTCATCATTACAAACTATACATCCAACTACAGCTCGCGGCGATGAGTTACGTACCGGACAACGTTGAGGGTCTACGGACAGTGCCATGCGTTTGCAAGCCGGCCCTTTCGGAAGACACGTAGTTCGTCGCCGCGAGCTGTGGACCCGGATGTTGTCTTTACATCACAGACACGTTCCTGCAGCGAGCTACCTATGAGCGTAGTAAGCACTGTACGCGCTGTTGTGGCTCGAATGTGGTTGATATCTAGAATCAAGATTTATTTAAATATTAGCTTAATTTGGACAAAATACAATACGTATTGACTGGATAAAGACGCTCATACAGATAGAGAGTCCATGCTTTTGTCTACATAACGACATAGGGTGTCAATGTTAGTTGCCTAAAGCATCCTGCCCTAAAATTCAGATGTTTTTTGTTTATTGCCTAGGTGGGTGGAAGAGCTCACGGCCTTTTTGGTGTTAAGTGGTTACCAGAGCCCAAAGACATCTATGACGTAAATGCCGCCACCTACCTCGCGACATAAGTTTAAGTCTCAGTTTTAAAAGTGTAACGGCTGCTCTACCCTTCAAACCGAAACGCATTACTGCTTCACGGTAGAAAAAGGCAGGGTGGTGATACATACCCGTGCGGACTCAAGATATCCTACCACCAGTAAATGAGTCGTCTATTATCAAAGGTGGCAATCTGTGCATTTGGACAAAAAAATGTTATTGATATGTCAATACAGATTGATTTGAATATAATCGTCTCCTTCAAAGAATACGGTTCAAAACCTGAATTAAATAAAGGTTAATACTTAACCTGTTATTTATCTAAGATGTCGATCAGAAGAGTTTTGTGACTGCCAATGGAATACAAAGTCAATAATTCGTTTTTCTGATTTACCAATAATTGTCCAAAAGTCACATTGCCGGCTTTGATAATAGTCGACTCAAATGAAAGAATGAGTGCTTTGTAGCCGAAAAACAAACCAGAACGGTGGCCTCACAATGCGCCTTACTACCACGTCCTTGTGGTGGCTTATCTACCACAACGTTTAAATTCCATTGCATCCAACACCTTTGATGAAATTTGAACGGTCTGGCACGCGTGTCTCGCTTGTGCGTTTCATTTATCCACAGAAATAAACCCTGGCTTTGAGCCGTGCCGGCCGAGAGAGCTGGTAGTCGTGGCGCCGACGACCGCCAGTCCGGCGTCCCGAGGGGAAGGGTGACGGGAGAGATGTACCCCGCACTAAACGCTTCACTTTCTCCCCTTTGCCTTTTCATGAGTTCTGTCTCATGCGAGGTTTGGATGCTAGTTGTTGAGCGACAGGAGCTTTTAGTCGGTTCGACTTCGACATGCCCTGCCCTCAATCGGGCGAAAGTCCGGCGATTTCCTCCTGACAAAAAATAAAAAAGCTTCGAACCGTTGATGGTGCAACGTCTGTTTAGTGAAAAAATGTCAGACCGCATGGGGTGAGTGTGTGCGGCGTAGAGAGGGCCGCAGGTACTGGGCTCGCCGCCGTAGGGCTGGGCCAGCTGTGAGCACGGCTCCGGCGCTGACTCGCGGCGCCGGGGAGTGCTCCCACGTTGCTGACTCTGCTCGGGTGGACTGGAAACCAGGTAAGCGATTGTGAGCGCTCTATTAAACTCTCGCACCCAATGCCAACAGAATTTCGATTAGAGGAATAAAATTTACGTAAATAAAGTTACGTAACGTTTGAATTGAGTTGGTGGTTGGTTGGTTGGTGGTTGGTTGGCTTACTGGTAGTAGGACCTCTTGTGAGTTCGCACGGGTAGGTACCATCACCCTGCCCATTGCTGCCGTGAAGCAGTAATGCGTTTCGGTTTGAAGGGTAGGGCAGCCGTTGTAACTATACTTGAGACCTTAGAACTTATATCTCAAGGTGGGTGGCGCATTTACGTTATAAATGTCTATGGGCTCCAGTAACCACTTAACATCAGGTGGGCTGTGAGCTCGTCCACCCATCTAAGCAATAAATAAAAAGTTGAGAAACTTTTGAACTGACTTTTGAATTGAGTACATTAACTTCCGTTACTGAGACTTATAGGTAGACATAGACTTAAACACGTTAAGCTAATAAATGCATGTTAAAAGAATCTTCTCGTTTCCTTATCTTTCTTTTTCTTTTATTTTTTATTGCTTAGGTGGGTGGACGAGCTCACAGTCCACCTGGTGTTAAGCGGTTACTGGAGCCTTTAGACATCTACAACGTAAATGCCGCCACCCACCTTGACATATGAGTGCTAAAGTCTCAGTATAGTTTTAGAAACGCATTACTGCTTCACGGCAGAAATAGGCAGGGTGGAGGTACCTACCTGTGCGGACTCGCAAAAGTTCCTACCACCAGTAATAATTCAATACAATAATTATAATATAATTGCCTATATATAATAATTATAATTCAATACAATCGACAACAGTAAACCTTAAATAGTAATAATAGTATAATTTAATAGGCCAAAAGTATTTTATCGCAATGTGGATCATTGTTATACCAAATCACGTCTGTCTTTCGCTCCAAATATTCATTCGTAGATAAAAGAGCCTCTAATAATTCTTAAATCACGTGTGAATATTAATTTTGTTTTGTCACCGGTTAAACAAAAACAATATTGTGCCGCCCATGGGCGGAGTTTCTGACTACTTCTTTATTTTGACAGCGCACGACAAATGGCGCACACATCTCGACGCGGTCACAAATCGATTAATACCAGGAAGCATCAGATATAACTTTTTTTTTGGTCCGTCTGTTTGTTCATATGCGAGTCTTTTATTAGTTTCGCGTGTAACATGAATAATATTAATGATCCAAACACCCCGATGAGATAATAATGCGTTTTCTGGACAGTTGCGTTGAGATATTTATGATTCGGAATCTCTAGAAATGTTGGGATTGTTTTCGGTACTCGGAGAAAAAAAAAAGCAATCATTAGCGACCAAATTTTTTTCGTGCCGTCAACTATCTGTCTGTTTTATTTTAAGCTAGCTTTTGCCCGCGACTTTGTCCGCGTGGAATAGTTCACAATTTATTTTAGAACAAATTTGGTCAGCATAAAAACGTTATAGTGAGCGAACCTTAAACATATAGACATATGCTGTCGCGGACTTTTTTTAGATATTTTCAAGGGTGGGGCAGCCGTTGTAACTATACTGAGACCTTAAAACTTATATCTCAAGGTGGGTGGCGCATTTACGTTGTAAATGTCTATGGGATCCAGTGACCACTTAACATCAGGTGGGCTGTAAGCTCATCCACCCATCTAAGCAATAAAAAGAAACAAAAGCACGAATTGTTACTCTGCCTGTCACAAAGCAGTGATACACACCCACCCTCCTATCTCAGCTAAGCTCACGAGATCATCCGTCCTAGAAAGGCCTCCGGGTCAATAGCGGACCATTCATCCCAAAATAACAAAATGTACCGATTTGATTCGAAAAGTCCCCAAAGTTTCGGACTGACACAAGCCAAAGAAAACAACAAAAAAGCGATTAATTGATACTTTGATATCTTTAAATTCATACGTGAAGCAAAAACTATCCTATCCTATATATAAACTATCCCTTTTTACGAAAATTGCGCGGACGGGGAGGAGTATGAAATTTTGCACACTTATAGAGAATATAGAGAAGAAGTGCACAATGCTACTATTTTTTTTAAATAATGCATAAAATATACATTAAATCAATAAAGAAAACATTACACACACTATATACCATTTGACGCACACACGCATGCATACTATTTATTGTCAAACTTTTGTTCTTGGCCTCTGTTGTCAAATTGAGAATAGATTAAATATTGTTTGTCTTTGTTAATATTTTTTATAGTGTAGTCTTGGCGAAATTTGTGATTATAGAAGTATAAAATACTAGCGACCCGCCCTCGCTTCGCTTCGGAAACATTAAAACACACATGAAACCAAAAAAAAATTAAAAAAAATAAAAAAGTAGCCTATGTTCATCAGGGACAATGTCGGCTTCTAATGGAAAAAGAATTTTTCAAATCGGTCCAGTAGTTTCGGAGCCTATTCGAAACAAACAAACAAACAAATCTTTCCTCTTTATAATATTAGTATAGACAATCATAATAGTGTATAAGCTGACAATTCCAATTAATTGTAGTCGAATTTCGACTACTGCGGGACCTCTAGTATGGATTAAAACATTTAATTAATTAATAAATTGGTGCTTTGCACGCGTGGGTTCGGATCACATCGTCGTCGCCACTTTCATATATGGATTAAAACACTTAATTAATTAATAAGTATTATTTAATATGAGCGCACACTTAGCCGAACATTTAGGAAAAAGACGAGACGGAAGTTGAATAAAGAGCGAGATAGCGACATTTTAGAATTACCGCTATCGAATGCGTTTAGGAAATTGGTTTGATATCTCACAGATACAATTATACAACAGCACGGCAACCTCACCAACTAGATCTCACTAGAGCATCGATTGGTTCAATAAAACTACTGGAAACAAACAAAAAAAATTACAGAATCGAATCACTGTACTTCTGAGAAGATTTATTGGGATTCAAAAAACCAATGCAGTCTCCGGAACGCTTGTTAAACAATCATATTGTAAACACTCGCACATACATACAAGAAATATACACGGCCTGTTTGTTTACAATAAGCGTTGTTAGATATAAAATTCGGTTTCTTAATGATGCGTTGAGCGAGTTACGGTCGTTGTGGATCACGTTTTTAATAGTTTTCAATGTTTGTTATTGAATTAATTGTTTTAGTACGATCATAGTAGGATTTGAACGTTGTGAACAAATGCGTTCTTTTAATTTTTAGTGTTTCTGTATTAAAAGAAATTGATTCGGAGCGTATTTCCGTAATTCCATCTAGTGAAGTTATGTAGGGTGACAGCTGTTTATTTAGGACGCAATGGTGCACAGAAACTAGGAAAATAGGAATATAAATTTTAATAAGAAAAATTAGGGTGTTTTATTTCTGTGTGCGTGCGTTAAAATATTTGCTTGTAATTAAGTACACGAATTAAAGGAAAAAATGGGAGTCAGAATATAATTATTCATAAGCTTTGAGAAGCATGAAATACATTTCATTTACAATAGATCACAACTTAATCGATCAAGACTATTTATTTTTTCTTTGAGGTCGGCTAATGATAAAAATATAATTCTATTAAATAAATCAAATTGTATAAGTGATTGAACAATAATCTCTACGCTTTATCCAATACCGAATTTAAACTAATCTCTTATACGATCGCGACGGGGCAAAGCAAATCCGTCGTCGCCCGAAGCAATATGTCGGTGCTTTTAGGACCCTCAAGCACCGGTCATCGTCCTCGTCGAACTCTTCGATTAAGACGAAGAGTTCGACGCGCGAACTAATCCATAGACACAGCCTACTGAGTTTCTCGCCGGATCTTTTCGGTGGGTCGCGATTTCGATCCGGCGGTAGACTCTGCGACGCACTGCTCTTGCTTAGGCTTGTGTCAGCAAATTCTCTCAGGTTGTGCCCGTGAGCTCACCTACCCGTCCGTGCGTAGATGGAATAGCCTCTTCGGCTACTGGCGAATAAGTAGGGGAAAAAAACGAATCCATGATCTTTACTTTATTTTTATTTTTATTGTCCTTGCAGGCAGACGAGCATACGGCCCACCTGATGGTGAGTGGTTACCGTCGCCCATGGACTTCAGCAATGCCAGGGGCAGAGCCAAGCCGCTGCCTACCTACTGTCAAAATTGTTATTTTCTGATCACACAACTGTGTCTGTAGTCATCAGAAACTTGTTTGATCATTTCCGATGCGGATGGGGGCATCATTGACAATCGATAATTTTACGATTGAGTAAACGAAGCCACATTTTGTGGTGCAAGCTCCGACTCGCAGTTGACTGCAGTAAATCATGTGACAATGTTTTAAACTGGCCCGGATTCAGATTTAAAAGACGGTATCACTAGTTGTATTAAAAAAAAAAGATTACTTAATATGAAATACAGAAACAAAATATATTAACAGTTGTTTAAATAATTATTTTTATGTTTATACTCGTAATCATGTAACAATACAGGATTTTTGCCTAAAACCCAGTTTCATCTCTGCATGTCCTTTGTATTCAGGATTTACAGCAGTTAGCATACAAAAAAACTGAACAACGGATTTCATATTACGCGAGGAAAAGCTAATTTGTCTCCAATCTAGCTACGCAATTAATTAAAGGACAATAGGTGTCGCACGAATTAAATCGCGACTTCCCACTCCGTAAAGTGGGAAAGAATATACGCAAACATGGCGCTTAGTGAGAAACTGTAATGATTTGCTGTGGAGAGCAGCTTAGATGCACCACAGACTAGCTTCCACAGTATTATTTGTGGTACCAATAATAACTATGCGTGATATGCTTGAACCAAAATCAGGATATGAATGACTAGGAAGTTCAATTGTTAAAGTTAAAGGTTACTGAAGTTGCCAAAAGACGTTACATTGTAACCAATTTCAATCAACAAAAGCTCGGTAGGTCATGATGGCCTGTACCAATACTTTGAAACTTCAATGCCCTAAATTTGAATATGAGTTCAAGTAGCTAGTGCCCATAGACATCGGATTGTAGATGCCATTACCCACCTTGAGATACAGGAGGGTATTTCAATTCATTCTTTCCAATCGGACCTTCGCTTTATGGCTGAATTAAGATGGAGTCACATCCCTGTGCATAGCTCACAATACGATACACCGTACACAATCTATCTATATATATAAAAATGAGTTGTTGTTCGTTAGTCTCACTAAAACTCGAGAGCGGCTGGACCGATTTGGCTAATTTTGGTCTTGAATTATTTGTGGAAGTTCAGAGAAGGTTTAGAAGGTAGATAAATATGAAAATGCTCGGAATTAAATAAAAATAACAATTTTGTTTTTCCTTTGATGTGTCCCCCGTCGGACGGATTCCTTTTGTTTGTTTTAAGTTTATTTTATACAAAAGTTTAGGTCTTTTATTTATCGATTGAGGCACTACGAAGTCTGCTAGGTTAGATAGTATATTATAAATATGTAAGCAGATACTCATGCACGACGGTGACTCACGCCCCTGGCTGCAAATGTCCTAAATCCGTCCCCCGTAGCGCCATTTCAGCAGCCGGTGACAATTCAGTTTTACGGCGTAGCTTTACACAACCAGTAAAGAGTTACGTTTGACGTTTATGGGCGACACGACCGGTTTCCCTTCGCCGAGACCGAAGGGAAAAAATGTTATAAATCGCCTCTTAAATGTCCACTAAATTACCTTTGAAGTGCCCGGTATTGAAAGATATGGATCACAGAAGAGTCATTTAAGTCGGGTTAAATTATAAAAATCGTAAGTTTTATAGTGTTGTTATTTTGCTGATTTTATATAACAGCATCTTTTAAGATATTCCGTGCGGCTGCGATTCAGAAGCAAGGACACATACATATACGAACACGGCTATCTTAACCCTAGATAACTTCTATAAAACTTAGTAAATGTACTACTTAATTTTCCCTTTTGTAGTATTATTGTCATTTTTTGTGCGTATACCTATTAGTATTAACTTACTTCACTAGTATTTTTTCTTTCATTATAAGTATATATTCCTGATAAACATTATAAGTGGAAACTTAGATTTAATAATCATTAACTCAGTATTCTTAGATAATTTAGGATCAGCTTGTAAATCGCCCTAACGTTAATTTAATTAAGCAAAAAGCCATAGTAAGTAAATTAATAAGCATCGTAATCTTATTTTATAAACATAACAAGCGTGCTACTTTTTTATAACATGTTTGAATCTATCTATAAGTAACTATGTTTGTATCCAAGTAACTTAACTTATTCATTTAACTTAATCTGTCAACGACCTTTTCAATAAACTTCAAGACCTCCAATCAATTAGAAAACTTACAAAGTTACACACGTATCAAGGACCGATGACAAAACAGTAAATTTATAAAAAAAGCTTTTTTTTTTTTCAATTATTGTACATATATATTTATTTGACTTAAATCCATAAAAGTTAATCATGTAACGAAGTATTTAGATGTGTTATAATTATTTTTTTAACTGTGCAATCGAACTTACCAGTCGTCGGGGTCGCAATCTCTAAAACCTTTTGCGAACGGATTGCTGGCTATCTTGAGCTGGGTTATCTGAAATAAGCACCATCAAATTTCGGTTCTTGATTATTTACTACTAAACTCCATTAAACGCGATCGTGGTGCCATCACAATCAATTCAAAAGATTTTAACGAAATTTTAAAGATAAGCTGGTTTATATACAAGTTCCGGACAATGACGATTTACTGGTGGTAGAAACTTTTGTGAGTCCGCATGGGTAGGTACCACCACCTTACCTATTGCTGCCATGAAGCAGTAATGCGTTTCGGTTTGAAGGGTGGGGCAGCCGTTGTAATTATACTTGAGATCTTAGATCTTATATCTCAAAGAGGCTGGCATATTTACGTCGTAGATGTCTATGGGCTCTAGTAACTTGACACCAGGTGGGCTGTGAGCTCGTCCACTCCACTAAGTAATTTAAAAAAAAAACATTCAGACCTTAGGTCTACCGGGCAATTTCGGCCGCTCGATTGAAAATCTTCCCTATGTTTTTATCCCTAAAAGCGCTTTGAGTCCCAAACGACTGCAGTTTGTCGTTTGTACATCTGATGCTCTCACCCTGTGGTTCTGGTAGGCCGTGACCGCCGTGAAGCCGGTCTCCGGGAACACGAAGGTCCTGTAGGGCACCGTGCCCGGAGTAGCGGCCTGGCCTTCGCCGGGGAGGTACACCACGTGCAAACGCGGCTGGTAGCGGTGCATAGAGTTCAAGATAATCTAGGCCCAAATAATTACAATTTAAGCCATACAAAATTAATTAGCGTGATTGTTTTACTTCAGTTTTTTGGTTCGTTGGTCGTTCAACAAATGTTGAAAGGTTACGGAGTATTGTTGTTTCGGTTCTGGTCGCTTCAACTGATATGGAAGTTAATTCGGAAGCTTAAATGGCTTTTGATTTAACCATTGATTCACTAAAATCGATTTGTTTATGCGAAAGCGTTAATGTTTCTACTGTAAATCTGACGGTTTTTTTCTAATTTCTTAGTGTTATATCGACATTAGAGTCCACAGATATCACAACCTGAACAACGTCACCGATCTTGACACACGTAGCCGATGTCCCAATTGCGTTGTACAACGGCTAACCAACCTACCCTTCAAATCGGAACGTTTGACTGCTTTGCAGCAGAAATAGATGGGATAGTGATGGTAGGTACCCATGCGAGACCACAATACCAAAAATCGCGACAAAATTCTAAATCTTGCAGATATCATTTTCATCACACATTTGATTTTTTATCATACATATTTATGAATGAATATACATATCGAAGGGTGTAAGGATATTTGATATAAGCAACATTTTTGCTACTTTACCGAGAGCCATTTAAAGTTTAAAATTTTGAAAAAGTATCGTAACAAAAAAACTTTTTAAGCTATTTGAATGGGCTAAACTAACTTTTATTTTATAGCTTAGTTGGGTGGATGAGCTCACAGCTCACCTGGTGTTAAGTGGTTACTGGAGCCCATAGACATCTACAACATAAATGCGCCTCCCACCTTGAGATATAAGTTCGAAAGTCTCAAGTATAGTTACAGTTCTAAAGTTCAATTAAAAACATCAAACTGTTGATGCTAATCTATACTAATATATAAATCTACAGTGGTTTATACGGATGTTCCGTTATAACTACTGAACCATGCATCCGATTGACTTGAAACTTGGTATCCATGTAGAAAATACATGTACTTAATGGGTAGGCTAACATTTATATGAGTGTTGGTCTCCCTAATAATAATGACAATAAATAATAATGTTAATTTTAAAAGCCCAGCGAAGCGGGCGAGTACGTCTAGTACCAAATAAAACGGACCTTTAATTACAAAGATAAATGTCGCGTATTAAGCGAAATGTAGCTTAAGCCCATAGCCTTTCACCAATCGAATTGTATTTTTATAATATTACATGTCCGTTGTCGTCGAGCTGGTTGTTGGTGAGCTTGAGTTTATCGAAGGAGACGAGCTGGCGCATCCAATGCGAGCCTGGGGCCGGCGAGTCCGGGTGCAGGTGGAACCGGGGCGGAGATATCGGGTCAGCTTTACCCGCCACCACCCAGCTGGAGCTACGGATTACACATGCATACTTGAGAAATACGAGCTAACCCACGGTTTCTCGCGAGGTCTTCTCAGTGGGTCGTGATTCCGTTCCAGTGATAGATTCTGCAAAGCACTGCTCCGATTAAAACAGATGTTAGAAAGTTCTCTCGGATTAAGCCCCGTAAGTTCACCCATCAACCAAAGTGAGGCCAGAACAGCCCATATTGGTTATTGACAGATAGGCAAAAAAATACATACTAAATATATAGATGTAATTTGTATATTCATTCGCAAGTTGTAGACATAATTATAACTACTCTTACGCTTTGATCTTGTGTATTTTTATTGTTTTTATTATCACAATTACACAATTAGTCGTATATAGTCAATTACTGATTAAACACAATTACTATTGACTGGCTTTAATGTTACCAATATAATATATATTTTCGAAACACAAGCTTCTTTCTCTCAAAAAAATTACATAAATGATTCTGAGGCTTTCAGGGTCTATAGTCGAAATTCGAAAATTAAGAAAAAAGTTCACGTTAATATTGATCGTGTGAACCTATGTATTTGTGTTAACATGGCCACTGGATAAATAAAATTATAAATTCGTGTAGTGTATGATGCAAACCTGTGGAAAGCGTAACGATATCGTTTATCATCCAGCGGCACGAAGTCGACCAGCAGTAGGTACTGGGCGTTGGGCAGTAGCCCCCCCAGCCTGGCCTGCAGCGCTGGGAACATCCGCCTCCCGGCCTTCGTGACTATCATCTCTGTGCCCAGCTCGTGGAAGCTGCGCCAGAGAGCCGCCAGCTCGAG
This sequence comes from Bombyx mandarina, assembly GCF_003987935.1. The sequence continues at coordinate 122,812 of NW_021011565.1, forward strand.
GGTCGCCGTGCATCGCGACACCGCCGGGTGAAGCGTCACATTTTGCGACGAACTCTAAGAGGGTTATTAATTGAGAATGTAATTATTAATACTAGTTACTGGTCGTAGGACCTCACGTTACTTGTGGTAGGACCTCATGTGAGTCCGCACGGGTAGGTACCACCACCCTGCCTATTTCCGCCATGTAGCAGTAATGCGTTTCGGTTTGAAGGAAGGGGCAGCTGTTGTAACTATACCTTAAAACTTATATCTCAAGTTGGGTGACGCATTTACGTTGTAGATATCTATGGTCTCCAGTAAACGATTAACACCAGTTGGGCGGTTAGCTCGTCCAGCCATCTAAGCAATAAAAAATGTTAAGGAGCTATTTAAACCCCTATTTTGAAACATTCTTTATTGGTGCTCCACTTGTATTGGTCTTACCGTGATGTTATATACCATATATCCTTCCTCAATAAATGAGTTATCTAACATTGAAAGAATTTTTCAAATCGGACCAGTAGTTCCTGAGATTAGCGCGTTCAAACAAACAAACTCTTCAGCTTTATAATATTACCAGATGATGACCGAGCTTTGCTCGGTTTTTTTTTTTATAACGCCTTCTTGGTTAGTTGCTCTCAATTAAGAAAAATAGTATTATTATTCGCCAATAGATGTCAGGAAGAGTTGATTATTGACAACACGAATAAAACAACATTTTCTGAAAATAAATCGTAGCTAGATCGATTTATCGCCCCCGAAATCCCCTGTACACTAAATTTTATGACAATCGTTGGAGCCGTTTCTGAGATTCAGATTATATATATCTATAGATTATATATATTAATATACAAGAATTGCTCGTTTAAAGGTATAAGATTAGTATAGATACAATATTCAAAGAGGTTATTGTACAGTTATCGTGGCTAGATTATGTTATATACTTGAACTCGTGGTAGGGTCGGTTGCGGTGGAGGCGCCGGCTGCGCGCCGTGGTCCCGGCAAGTACTCTCGCTGAGTGCCTGAAGCGGCGAATACGTACTGCGTTCGCATGTCGAATTCTAAAGAAGAAACAAAACCAAAAATTAGCTCTTTACTAACTCTTTACTTTACTATTTGAAGTCGTCGTGGCCCAAAGATAAGACGTCCGGTGCATTCGTATCTAGTGATGCACCGGTGTTCGAATCCCGCAGGGTACCAATTTTTCTAATGAAATACGTACTTAACAAATATTCACGATTGACTTCCACGGTGAAGGAATAAATAACATCGTGTAATAAAAGTCAAACCCGCAAAATTATAATTTGCGTAATTACTGGTGGTAGGACCTCTTGTGAGTCCGCTTGGGTAGGTACCACTGCCCCACCTATTTCGGCCGTGAAGCAGTAATGCGTTTCGGTTTGAAGGGTGGGGCAGTCGTTATAACTAAACTGAGACCTTAGAACTTATATCTCAAGGTGGGTGGCGCATTTACATAAAGCAATAAAGAAAAAGTTCTATTGTTATAATCAATCTATATGGTGGCTCATCAATAATCTCTATAATAATATTATATAAAAATGAATTGCTGTTTGTTAGTCTCGCTAAAACTCGAGAACGGCTGTACCGATTTGGCTAATTTTGGTCTTGAATTATATGTCGAAGTCCAGAGAAGGTTTAAAAAGGTAGATAAATATGAAAATGCTCGGAATTAAATGAAAATAACAATTTTGTTTTCCCTTTGTTGTGTCCCCCTGTCGGACGGATTCCTTTTACGTCTTTTATTTATCGAGTGAGGCACTACGAAGTCTGTCGGATCAGCTAGTTAAAATATAAAATTAATCATAATCATTACACTTACATCTCTGATGGGATGATGCAGGGTAGGTAGACCCGGCTGTTCGTGATCTCGTCCGAGCCTCTCCACCAACGATTGTGACAAAATGAATCCGCTGCTACTCCGCGGGCACTGACTTGCCGACACACCTGGTAACGAAATCCGAAATTAAAATATATCAAACGAGAATACAGAATTCTGACTACTAGATATTTTACACGGCAGTAATAGGTAGGATGATAATACCCAGCCGTGCGTATTGAGAATACACTCTACTATCACTAAGTACGCACAATTATGGAGGTAGGGTGATAATACCCAGCCGTGCTTATTGAGAGTACACTCTACCATCACTAAGTACGCACAATTATGGAGGTAGGGTGATAATACCCAGCCGTGCGTATTGAGAATACACTCTACCATCACTAAGTACGCACCATTATGGAGGTAGGGTGATAATACCCAGCCGTGCTTATTGAGAGTACACTCTACCATCACTAAGTACGCACCATTATGGAGGTGGGTGATAATACCCAGCCGTGCTTATTGAGAGTACACTCTACCATCACTAAGTACGCACAATTATGGAGGTAGGGTGATAATACCCAGCCGTGCGTATTGAGAATACAATCTACCATCACTAAGTACGCACCATTATGGAGGTAGGGTGATAATACCCAGCCGTGCGTATTGAAAATACACTCTACCATCACTAAGTACGCAAAATTATGGAGGTAGGGTGATAATACCCAGCCGTGCGTATTGAGAATACACTCTACTAACACTAAGTAAGCACAATCATGGAGGTAGGGTGATAATACCCACCCGTGTGTATTGAGAATACACTCTACCATCACTAAGTACGCACAATTATGGAGGTAGGGTGATAATACCCAGCCGTGCGTATTGAGAATACACTCTACTAACACTAAGTAAGCACAATCATGGAGGTAGGGTGATAATACCCACCCGTGTGTATTGAGAATACACTCTACCATCACTAAGTACCTACGTATAAATGGGTATAAATATTTCAAGAGATAAAAAGTCATAACATTTTGGTTACCATAAGTCGTTCTGCCAGGACTGATCTCATTCGGTAAACGGTAATGAGTACCTACTAATCATAAAATTGTATCTATTATTAAACTTTTATTACTTTAAACTCTTCACCAAATTACTTAAAATTTAATGATTTTGGATACTTTATGAGTTGAATTCGAAATTTCTTCCTTGAATTTCGGAACCCTTAACTTAATAACTTTCTGTCGTTATATTCTATAAAATATTACAAATCATACGTTTTGTGATCAAAGTAGACCAGATTAATTTATATTTGGCGAACTTTTAACTTGATATTTAAAATTTTAATGGATTTTCAAGTTGATTTTATCAATTTTTCTCCAATTCCGACAAACGCTTGAATTTTTTCCAATATCGACATTGAAAATTGCCAACACTATTATTACTATTATCTAATCCCGTTATTATTCAGTTTCTCAGTTTTAATATATTCAATGAATTATTATTACCAATTTTCCTAAACTATTCTACGATGGTACTGGAATTCGTATTTATAAATTTAAAACCCAATTTATGGACAATCAATATTACCTCTGCTCAGTTTCAAAGTTCAGTTTTCAATAAGATACATTTTCCCTTAAAACTATTAGAGTTGCCAACACTAAACACTAATTACTTCCGAATTTTCGGGAAATCGAACGCGCATTAAAAACCATCAGACTATTTCGTTACGAATCGACACAATATTGAAAAGAGACACCGTATCAATAAAATTTTAAACAAACTAAATAACAAAAGATAAAAATTAAGAATAACGACACAAAAAACCGGTAACATAAAACACAAGAAGCATTAAAGCCAACGTCCACGCAGAAGCGGACATCTCACTCNAATTTTCGGGAAATCGAACGCGCATTAAAAACCATCAGACTATTTCGTTACGAATCGACACAATATTGAAAAGAGACACCGTATCAATAAAATTTTAAACAAACTAAATAACAAAAGATAAAAATTAAGAATAACGACACAAAAAACCGGTAACATAAAACACAAGAAGCATTAAAGCCAACGTCCACGCAGAAGCGGACATCTCACTCAACTAATTGCTGTAATAGGAGGAACCGAGAATGGCCCGGGCAATTTCAACGGCAGTTGTCAACACTTCGATTATAAATAAGACGGCCGATGAAAACTAAACGCGCAAGACAATGTCGGTTGTATTTTCGTCTTCCATAAAATTTTAAATCACCCTCGCTTTGCCTTCAAATCGTAATAAACCACCACGGTGAATTTGTATAAAATGTGACCAGTTTAATCAAACTTCACACTCAAAATTTGTGTCATGTGATGTGGCAACAATTCTAAGCACTACCAAACACTAAACTACTATAATAATAGTTTTATGTGATGTAGCAACTTTTTTAAGCACTACCAAATACTAAACTACTACAATACTAGTTTTTTGTGATGTAGCAACTTTTTAAGCACTACCAAATACTAAACTACTACAAAAATTTGTTTTATGTGATGTAGCAACTTTTTTAAGCACTACCAAATACTACATGGCCTAAAGGTCTAGATACCAGGCCATAAACTAAAAAAAAAACAAACAAATACTACCAAATACTACAACACTACCTTTTTTATATACTACTAACTGGCAGAGCTTCTTGTGAACCAGTACGGATAGGTACTATCCCATCCGCTCTATTTCTGTCGTGAAACAATAATGATTTCTAGTTTGAAGGGTAGAGCAGCCGTTGTGCTATACCAGTGAGACTAACGAATGTCTTAAGGTGAGGTAATGTAACCAATTAACGTCAGATGGGCTATTCGCTCGTCCACCTATCTCTAAAATAGCACTAAACATACATACAATAGTACTTTTTTGACGTTGCTAAGCAAATGAGACGACGGTCTACCTGAATGGAGATAAAATAAGTAATATGTGGTCGCCGTGGCCCTTGGACCTCAGCAATGACAGGTGCACATTCAAGCCACTGTTTACCGCTTAACGCTTGTTTTAAAATATTAACTTAACGGGTACAGGTGATTTAAGATAGAAATAGGAAGAATATAATAATATAGCGGTATGGATTTTCATAAAATACGTCCTACTCACGATCTGTCATATATTAAATAATATTAGTATAATCTACATCTATCTAGTAGTTTCCGATCATAGGTAATATTCTGAAAAATAAAATAAATAAATTAAGTAAATAAAAAAAAATACTTTATTTCCCAATTCCGATAAATACCATATGTAGTAAATGTAAATGTTAATCTCGTTTCCTAGTAGTTCTATTTTTCTTTTAATTTAAGTTAATACGTTTTTTTTTTGGAATATTGGACCCCCGACGGTTGGAGGCCTCCTCCGGTTTCTTCTATTTGTCTCTATCATTTGCTGCGAAATATGTGTTTATCTGATTTATTCAATGTGAAGGATAAATTCAACGGTATTTTTTTTATTACTTAGAACCTATAGCATAGTGTCAAAGCTTATTTTAAAGTAAGCTTTACTATGTCCTCTATTTCTGATCAAGATCCAAAACAAATCACTGAACTTGTGAATTTTCATGTTTGTAACGATGAAATATTGTTTCATGAAAACGTCACATATTATAATTCATATTTTTATATTCTCACATATGTACCTATATTATATCATAAAAACGGAATTAACATATCTATTTACGATCGATTTTACTATGCGTCGAAATGTTAACAGCTTTTCGCGTGTCTACTCTGTATTTTTTTGTCATAACACATAAAATTAGTGATGTCATGATTTAAAAATATTACGTTCACCTTTTTTTTAAAGATAATTTAAAAATTTCGTGAAGTATAACTTTATTTCCGTACCTATTCGCTGGTAGCCTAAGAGGCTATTCCAGCTACGCGTGGACGGGTAGGTGAGCTCACCTGAGAGAATTGGCTAACACTGGCCCTAGCAAGAGCAGTGTTTCGGTGAATCTACCACCGAATCAGAATCTAGACTGACAGATTCTATGGATTAGTTCGCTCGTCGAACTAGTGATCGGCTATTGATCTAAAAATTACAATCAATAACTATGCATTCGTCCCGATCCATTAACGGTGCTTTTAGGCACCACAAGTACCGGTCACCGTCCTCGTCGAATCCGTCGCTTGCGACGAAGGGCCTGACCAGTGAATTAACCCATAGACACAGCCCACTGAATTTTTTTGCCGGATCTTCTCAGTGGGTCGCGTTTCCGATCCGTTCGTAGATTCTGCGAAACACTGCTTTTGCTAGGGCCAGTGTTAGCAACTCTCCTAGTTTGAACCCCGTGAGCTCACCTACACGCTAGGTTGAAGCTGAAATAGCCTCTCAAGGCCATCAGCATAGGTAGGAAAAGAGAAAAAAAATGCATTCGAAAAAAAAACTTTTAAAAATGTATCCATTCAACATTGGTTTTTACAGAGATTATATTTTGGTTTCGACGTCAGCAATTATCTCCGGACAATTCAGTACGTCGTTACATAATTATTCGTATTTAATTACTCTACGTTGACATACGTCTATCGGCTCCTAGAATACTTATTGAACAATAAATATCGTTGGGATCGACACGCGCAGCCAAAGTGTCATATAGTCGTTCCACTCCAGTTGAAATCATTCAATATACCTGCCAAATGTGCTGTTTATAAATAGACGGTCGTAAGAGATGTTCAAATTCGTCGTCTGAATGCGGTAATTGCAAGCGGTGAGGTCATATTATAACGTTTCCTTGTAGGACCTTAATTCGCCACAAAAAATTTTTAATTATGTTTTATTTTTATTTTATTCATTAGTTAAATATAATTAGTTGTTTTATTACCTATTTAAATTATACAATAACTTTTTTTTTCGTAATTATAATAAAATCTTATGAACTCCCGTGTGAACTAGATCGCCTGCTATTGTTAAAATGTTACTAACCACTCAAAATAGTACCAGTTCCCTCGAAACAACTTTTAGTGAAAAGTTGCGGGGCAAGCTCAGCTATGCCTCTAACATTGCTGATGTCCGTTATCAGCAGTAACCACTAATCATCAGGTTTATTTATTTATATTAAACTGGTCAACGAGTTCGCGGTCCAAGTCTCAAACGTATAGTTAAAAAACAAGAATAACATATAACCCAAAAAAATGCTCAGAAGAACTACTGGTGGTAAGACCTCTTGAGAGTCCGCGCGGGTGGGTACCACAACCCTGCCTATTTCTGCCGTGAAGCAGTAATGCGTTTCGATTTGAAGGGTGGGGCAGCCGTTGTAACTATACTTGAGACCTTAGAACTTATATCTCAAGGTGGGTGGCGCATTTACGTTGTGGATGTCTATGGGCTCCAGTAACCACTTAACACCAGGTGGGCTGTGAGCTCGTCCACCCATTTAAGCAATAAAAAACTATTTGAGTTCACCTCTTGAAACGTTCCGTGGATAAAATAATGTACCAATGAGTCGATATCGGATTCACTCTACTGATTTGGTGGATGATGCAGTGGACAAAAACGATCATCCTAAAATTCCTGAAAGTATTCCTCCCCAAGAGATATCCGGTACATATAAATTCCACGCGATCCGAGAATCGTCCACATTTCAAAATAACCTGAATTCAAATTCAAAAGAACCTGAATTCGAGTCAACATCGCTGTTTCTTTTTGTTACAAGTTAAAAATACAATATAATTACGTACTATCTAATTACCGCGTTCGTACTAAATATAAAGATATCGTTGACAAAAGAAGAGTTCGGTTGCTTCCTCAGCAATAAATCCGAATTGATTGAACGCTATAAATCTAACAAGGTGTCGCACCACTCCAGTTACGATCCGTAGGGTTGAAACAATCACTTATTTTTACAAATAACTTGTATATTTAACTGTTTGTATAAGACGCCCGGTGTAAATTAATATACGTGAGACTATGCCGTGATTTAAATCCAGGTACGTTTTTAGGTAAATACCAAATAAACGCCGCCTATGACAGCCTTGATGAAAGAATAATAAAAGTAAAAATGAAGTATGTAGTAATAAATAACGTAATTATTAGTGGTAAGTCTAAGGTACTACTATTCTGTTTCTTCAAATTATACGAACCAGTTTTAAGGGTAGGAAAAACGTAATAAAATAAATACAATAAATAAATAAACAATCTCATCCACGGAGTGCCAACCCTAACAATTTTGTTTTATAACATAGAATACAACCGTTTGTGTTTGTGTAGCCGTTTTTAAAATACACCAACTTCCCAAATTTCGTGTATGAACAGATTTAATGAGTAACATAGTTGTGATGTACGGACAAATATACATATCGAAATTACTTACCGTTTGGCTACAGTTACCAAAATAATAACACTTAAGTTTCTAGTTATGATTCTGACAATGTATGTAGTAGGTATGTATACACCCCTATACCACTGAATGCTCAATACACTACTCATTATAATGAAATTGGATTAATAAGGACCTCTGGTAGTCAATCGTACGGTCACGAGCTCATGCAGGTGCCACCAATCTATATAGGTATATATAAAAATGAATTGCTGTTCGTTAGTCTCGCTAAAACTCGAGAACGGCTGGACCGATTTGGCTAATTTTGGTCTTAAATTATTTGTGGAGGTCCAGAGAAGGTTTAAAAGGTTAGATAATTATGAAAATGCTCGAAATTAAATCAAAATAACAATTTTGTTTTTCTTTTGATGTGTCCCCCGTCGGACGGATTCCTTTTGTTTGTTTTAAGTTTATTTTATACAAAAGTTTAGGTCTTTTATTTATCAATTGAGGCACTACGAAGTCTGCCGGGTCAGCTAGTAAATCGAATATTTTTCTACTAATGAATTAAAAAATACTTTCGTTAAAACACAAATAAGCCTACGAAAATCAGCACGTGCCATCCTTACAACGGACGACACACGTGCGTTGCACTGTTTCGCTTTCGCTTCAAACATTTGATTTACGCTCGCCGAGATACAAATTGCTGTTCATACCACGAACCGCATTATCACAAAACAAATAGAAAATAAACCTTTATTATGATTAATAACAGCGAGCGAGATGCGTTTAAACATATCTTATTTAGTCATTAAGGATGTGTTCGTACGTATTGTGAATTTATTTTGTGCTAATTCTGTACATTGGCGGTTATTAACACACTCAGTACTGCAACAAAATGATTATTGATCGATTAATAAATGTTTAATGTAATTTTATTAAAGTTTTTTACGTGATAACGTCATATAAATCGACTAGCCGTACTCGCCCGTTTCGCTGGGCATTTAAAATTAACATTATTATTTATTGTCATTATTATTAAGCAGTCCAACACGCATATAAATATTAGCCTATCCATTAAGTACATGTATTTCTACATGGATACCAAGTTTCAAGTCAATCGGATGCACGGTTCAGTAGTTATAACGGAACATCCGTAAAAACCACTGTAGATTTATATATTAGTATAGATGAATACCGGCTGCACACACGAAAAAGTGTCACGTTCTACGAGGGCACCGAACAAGCGATGGAGAAGCACGATCGGCCTAAACGTTGCCTTGTGACACATTTATCTCTCTTCTCGCGTGACGCCACAGCTAACGATTCGAATAGTTCTGCTACCCATATAATCAAGTAAAACTATCGCCCTTAAACCGACTGTACAGACAACCAATATATTTATCGTCTTCATCTTTTGGCCTTCTCCTACTGGGGGTCAGCGCCGCATGTCCCTTTTTTTCATCCAGGTCTATCATACATCATCTGCACTCACATGTCTTCTTTGGAACAGTCCATCAAAGACTTTTATGACTTGGAAAATGTTTGAATATATTTTCAAATATATTTTCAATTGAATCCGACTAAAGTGTCTATTTATATAAAAGCTTATGAAGTTGTAGTTAAAAGAAATCTTAATATTAGTAAGAATTACAAAACGTGTCATGGGATATAGGTAATTCCTTAAATGCTTTACATCAAATCTTAATAAAAAAGGTTATCTTTATTTATTTATCTACGTTTAAAAAAAGAACAATATTATAAAATCACATATTTCAGTACAAGAACACTGGTCATTTCTTAATGAAATCATGTTACAAGTAATCAAAGTACATGGCACATGGCATGGCACATAGCATGTTATAAAAATAAAAGCATAATATAAAATTATAGAATTCAGAATAGTTATTTAATTTTCTTATGTGTTTAAACACCGCAAACACATAACAGATTAAATCAACCGCCTTGTGTAACAGGAAAAGACTAGAATTTCCGTCATCCACTTGTAGATTGCTGGTGAGTGTTTTTTGCCTACCTACTGCTAGTAACCTCAAGAGGATATACTAACTTCGCCGAACGTCTAAGCGAGCTCACTGGGCTCACCCTGGGAGACTGATAACATTTGCTGTAGCAAGAACAGTGCTTCGCTGAATCTACCACCGGATCAGAATCGCGACCCACTGAGAAGATCCGGCGAGAAACTCAGTAAGCTGACACAGCTGTGGGTCAATGCAAATTAGTAAAATATAATTGCTAAAACGATAGGAACATAAGCTCAATGAATAATTGAAATGTCACAATGGTTAATAATTTTGGTGGGGATGGAGAAGCAATGCTCTATTTACTGCAACGCGAATGGCTGTTTGTACCGTACCGTTATTTCAAGTCAAATCATTGTTTATGCCGCGTGGCAATCATTTTTGAATGAAAGTTAAATTAATAATCAATGCTATCTAGACTTCCATCTTGTATCTGATCGTGATACCTCTAGTGTAGCTGATGTGTTGTATTGAAGTCACGTAGAAGNGGGGATGGAGAAGCAATGCTCTATTTACTGCAACGCGAATGGCTGTTTGTACCGTACCGTTATTTCAAGTCAAATCATTGTTTATGCCGCGTGGCAATCATTTTTGAATGAAAGTTAAATTAATAATCAATGCTATCTAGACTTCCATCTTGTATCTGATCGTGATACCTCTAGTGTAGCTGATGTGTTGTATTGAAGTCACGTAGAAGAAAGAAAGAAAGAAAGAAAGAAAATCTTTATTCGACAGAAATATAGTTTACAAGATATAGGACATAGCTTCATATATTTCGCAAGCAAATTGGGTTACAATTTGTTATGGCACAATTAGAAAAATATATTTTATGTGTTCCGGTATACACTTAACACCAGGTGGGCCGTAAGACTGTCCACCCATTTAAGAAATCAGAAAGTTATTTAGGCGGTTGAACCCAATACACACTTTGCACCAGTTGTCACAATCATTATCAAATCTGCTGTAGTTGACGAAGTGTTCGGTAGGACACTAGCCGTGTAACATAGCTGGCATTCTTTCCTGCCCGGTGACGTGTATCGGTTGGCTTGTTAACGAGGCCCGCTAGTAATGTTGACACGGGATGATCAAAGCGAAAACGCACAGCTAATTCACCGTCAACTCGGTTTGTGAGAATGCATGCTCTATTTGTAAGCGAATGAATTTCGACTTCACTTGTTTTTTACTGGATCCCGACTGAACTATTAGTCGTAGTGGCATTCATGCTAACTGTTAAAATTCACCTGTATTTTAGGATGATCGAATCTGTCGTTTATAAAATAGTACTACTTGAATTCGATTGCTACCTTTTTTCCGATCTAATCATTAGTAAGTAGCCTGTTTCTAGCAAGAGCAGTGCTTAGCTAATCTACCGCCGGATCCGAATCACGACTCATAGAGAAGATCTGAGGAGAAACTCAGTAGCTTCTGCCTACGTGGCGATCGCTACCAAACTTACAAGATCCCCCGTTAGACCAATCTGAAGATTTCCTGAAAATTTCATCAAAATTTGTCCAGCCAGCTTGGTGTCCTTAGAGAACATACATACACATATTGATATTTATAGATTGAGATAGATACAGTATAAAAATAATTGTTCAAAGTCTTCCTTCGCAGACTTTTGCAACCAGTGCAAAGATCATGTAATCGCTTAGCAGCAGCTTACGGTGTGAAGGGGTGCCCTAATCATGTCAAATGATGATATTCCCAAAAAGCATTTTAAAAGTCATAATAATAAGTTAAAGAATCTTAATGCGAATATGGTATATCCGGTTGTAGACTTCTAGAGCTTCTGCTACTATTACCGTATCGTCCCCTAGTAAAATCCTTGCTTATTTTTCAACCAAGTTTTCGAATTCCTAATCCTAATTCCTCTAACCTCTGTGTTATTCCTTCAATGTGAAAGTGAACATTTGGTAAGTACGTATTTCATCAGAAAAAATTGTACCTGCCAGCCTCATTCGAACACCGTTGGATCCCTTAATACGAATGCACCGGGCGTCTTATCATTTAGGCCACAACGACTTGAAATTAATAAACAAAAATATCTTCAAGTGGTTGATGTTTCACACTAACAGACAATCAACGCCCGAACGGAATTCCAATCTCAATATTTACCTTCCTGGATCCGAGATATATCAGTCGTTCTAAGAATTGAGCAGAATGTGTCTATGTCCGTATTATTTGCTGTTTTGACTATTGATTGACTGATGTTAAATCAAACGCCGGAACTATTTCTGGATGTATCTGCTTTAAACTAAGTAATAGAGGCGTGCCAAACGCTTTGCTATTTTATATTGAGCTTTTATGAGGTCCCAAGTGACGAAGGGTACGCGTGGATCGAAGGCAGCTATTGAAGCGACCTACTAGAGTAGTTTAGTTCTGCACTCTTCGCCAAAAAGTGTCTCGGCCGAGACGGAATCCGCAAAACAAAAAATATATAGCTTTCTAGAGTTTAGACCCACCTAATTTAACAAAGCCAAGGTCATCCAGCCAACTGGCGATACGATGTCTGTCATGTGATAACGGTCAGCTAACTCTTCAAGCCGGAACGCATAATGGCTTCGTGGAATCGAAATAGATAGAATGGTGACCAAATATCACGGGTTACCTTACAATAAGCGATAACACAATACCACAAAAATTATATATGTGTTTAAATTTGTTGTTTATTTCTTATTTTTTTATTCAATATATTTTGTACACATGGCTTTTAAAAAAAACACGACAATCAGGATACAGAGTACGAGGGCACTACTTATTTCATGTTGAAATCTCTTCCAGTAGGCCCGCAGAAGGAAAGAAGAATTAGGAACACAAACCTAGTGCATATAGTAAACATTACATATACTATTAAATACATATTACAAGATATAAAACAATATACATATATACATACAAATACACACATACATATGTGTGTGTGTGTGTATTTATACTTATATATATCAAGCAAGAAAGGGACGGGCATAGGTAAAGCGATCACGTAAATATTGCGGGTAGTTAGGATTATCTAGGATATTAAATAGGAGGCACAATATTCCAGTATTTCTGCGGAAACCGACTGGGAGCCACTGGGCTGTTTTTATTTTTGTTTTATTTATTTATTTATTTTATCTTTGTCTGTCTGCTCTCGTTAAATACCCAAACGCGTGTCAACGGTCACGGTCGTTTTATTCAGTCGCGCTCCGTCGCTCTAATAGTGATTTGTGTTCCGAGGCTCGTTTACTGCCAACCGATCCGGACTGTCGTTTAGAAACATCTGGAAAAACGTGAAGGGGTGAAAGACGAAATAGCATAACTATGCCGTTTTTTTTTTTATTACTTGAATTCAAAAAGAAATTTTGCTGAAATGTAAAAAATCGTGAGAGAAGATCGTTTGGAAGTGGCTTAATAAAACTATTCGTTCATTGGCAAATTTACATAATAGTTTGGGGAAAAAGTCTTTTCGCATTATATAGTATGTGTATATAGTATGTGTGTGTATGAACTTGTAATAAAATCTCTTTGGCTATACTATTTGTATCTGGCCATATTCTTCTATCTTCTGTGCAAATAATATATGTATTTATAAATAATGTATTTGTAATTCAATTCCAAATTTGACTCGAAACAAAGCTTTAATGGATACTTGGGAACTGTACAAATTGATCTTTTCAAAGGAACATTTTTTCATATAAAATTATTGGTACATTTATCGACTGCATTAATGTATTTTCTTGCTATTGACGATGTTATTAACTTACAAAGTATAGCACTGACGGGTATATTCAACCCATCGGTGGATTTGGAGATCAGCTTTGAAAATATGCATTATTGCGTTCGATCTGTACAGTCTAAAATTTAAGTTCTCTTAATTATTTCCGACACCAGAAGATAACTTAACATGAAACAAGCATTAAATTCTAACATTCGTCGTCGTGGCCTAAAGGATAAGACGTCCGTTGCATTCGTATCTAGCGATGCACCGGTGTTCGAATCCCGCAGGTGGGTACCAATTTTTCTAAGGAAATACGTACTTAACTAATGTTCACGAATGACTTCCACGCTGAAGGAATAGCATCGTGTAATAAAAATTAAGTCAGCCATAATTTTAATTTGCGTAATTACTGGTGGTAAGACATCTTGTAAAACCACAGGGGTGAGTAGTGAGTACCAACACCCTGCCTATTTCTGCCGTGAAGCAGTAATGCGTTTCGATTTGAAAGGTAGGGCAGCTGCTGTAATGAAAAAAAAAAAAACAACTAAGAATTGGGACGCATGTGTCAAGTTGGGTGGCGGCATTTACGTTATTGATGTCTATGGGCTCCGGTGACCACTTAACACCGGGTGGCCCATGAGCTTGTTCACCAGTCTCAACAACTGTTTTCACGGTTAATTCTCGTGTTTGTTATTTTCATTCTATTATTACATTTCAAATACTTCCCAGTTCTACTAGTAGTCTAAATTTTTCTTTAGCATCTTTAAAGCGAACATATTTCAATTCATAAAATAACTAATTCCGGGCTTTATAATTGACGCGTTATCCCGAAACTAGAGTTATGACGGAGGGCGGGAAGTGACGACCTGCTCCACGCATATATCAATACGGAGCCCCTGGGAATGCGAGAGCTAGTTGATACTTTAGTGTGAGACTAATAAAATTCATCAATCGTACAAATTTATATACATTGACTACTATAATAAATTATTGAATGTACCTAAGTGATAAATAAGAACAAACAACTAACTATTTTTTTTTCTCTCTCTCTATTCGCTGGGATAAGAGGATCCTCACCTACTTTGGTCACATTGCCCGCCGACAGTCAGATAACTTGGACAAAGTGATTGTGACAGGCAAAGTAGAAGGAAAGAGACCCCACGGCCCATCACCTAGCCGCTGGTGTGATCAAATAACCGCCCTAACTGGGCTGCCAGTAGCAACCGCCATTAGAGAAGCTGAAGACCGGACGAGGTGGAAACAGCTCACGAGACAGGCGACGATCATGTTTTGGAGACACGACCTTCAGTAATGAAGAAAGTGATGAAGAAGAAGAAGATTCGCTGGTAGGCTATGAGGCTATTTCAGCTACGTCCTGACGGGTAGATGAGCTCACGGGCTCAACCTAAAAGAATTTGCTAACACTAAACCTAGCCAGTGCTTCTTAGAATCTACCACCGGATCGGAATCGCGACCCACTGAGAAGATCCGGCGAGAAACTCAGTGGGCTGTGTCTATGGGTTAGAACAAACTAATTAGTATCAATATTGTTAACAAAAAACCTGTTTGCTTACTTTAAGGGTACATTTGTATCGAAACGCTAGTTTAAGATTGTCATATGTTCATATTCGGGATGTGCTATTTCTATTTGAAAACGTTTTGGATGATTTCGTAGGCAGATGGGTATAAGGCCTACATAATGGTGAGTGGTTACTGTTACGGACATTAGAAATACCAGGTTTGTAGGGGGACAAATAGCCCTCGTCGTGTCCATTTGAATCCTCTCGGTGCTTTTAAGCATTCCAAGAAGAGGTCACCGTTCTCATCAAACTCGAATGCAACGATGGGTCAACTTAACCCGTAGACATGGTGCAACTTAACCCATAGACACAAGCCACTGATTTTCTCACCGAATCTTCTCAGTGGGCCGGGATTCCGATCCGGTGGTAGATTCACCGAAACACTGCTCCTTATTTCATTACAACAATTGGTAGCATTTGGTACCTGTGTGTGGGATTTGAAGACATAGTCGTGTCACTCGATACGATTACTCACAGCCGGCATCTAGTCCTTAAGCCAAGACGATTTCAAGTATCAAATATTTTACATTTTTATTGGAAAATCTTGAATATATCTAGTGTAAGGAGCCTCCGAAACATCGTCATCGAATACTCGGCAAACCTATATAAGGAGGGTACTTAGATAATTCCGCACATTCTGCTCGTTACACTCGCAGTGCACGGACGACTTGCGATAATCAGTGTTGGTTGCTAGCAAGGTCACGTAAGCCATTTTGTTATTATTTTTGTAAATTGATTGTAGAAGTTTGCAGTAATNATAATCAGTGTTGGTTGCTAGCAAGGTCACGTAAGCCATTTTGTTATTATTTTTGTAAATTGATTGTAGAAGTTTGCAGTAATTGGTTTAGTAATAATCGTGTTGATTGTACTTGTATAGGTTAGATTTTATGATCTGAGTTGTAATTATACGGATCGTTTGTTAACTTAATAATTTCTTTATAACATTCCACTTCTGATTCCTAATACTAGAATATCTAGATATCTAGAACAAAACATGGAGTCGATTAAAAAAAAAAAAAAAAATTCAAATATTGCCAACCCTAAAATATTTCCCCCGAAACGGAATCAATATAAATATGCCCGTACGTAACTCCGGAACGCTAAGCTCGTGTTGGAACTAATTGGGCTAATCTATCCGGAATAACTGCGTTCTATGGCAAAGGATAGTCGAACTGCCGGTGTTGTCACAAATAAACAAGAACTAAATGAGAATTTATCGATTTATTAACGTTACGATTATTTGTTTGCGCATTTGTGCGAAGGGGCTTTATTATTTTGTACTAATGCATTATTCATATTAACTTAAAAGTTCGTTATACATTAGGAATGAGCTCAATAAATTACTTCAAAGGGCTTAATTTGTAACTTTCCGTACTATTGTTTAAATTACATTCAAACTGACATGACTTTTATTTTTCCATTGCGTAGTTTTAAGTCAAATAGCTTCAAATAATCAAATAAATAATTCTCAGATTTATACATTGTGAAAGATTTGCTAGCAATTCACGACACAAATTTGCTAAAGACGAACTCGCGTTTTGTCCGCACGGGTGGGTGATTTTATCCTGGCTGTTTTGTTTTTTATTGTCCGTGTTGGCAGACGAGCATTCGGCCGTTGTCCATGGACTTCAGCAATGCCAGTGGCAGAGCCAAGCCACTGCCTACCGTTACATGCTTTACGCTGCAATGCAATCATTCGTTTCGGTCTTTAGGGCCATCGTCAAACACAGCCCTTAGGCAACATCGGTACGATGCATTAAAATTATAATGCGATTTATAGTACTACTAGCAACCCGCCCTCGCTTCGCTTCGGAAACTGTAATTTATTATTGATTTCTCCACTATTTAATGGATGTTATTATACATATAAACCTTCCTCTTCGATGACTCTATCTATTAAAAAAAAACCGTATCAAAATCTGTTGCGTAGTTTTAAAGATTTAAGCATACATAGGGACAGACAGATATAGGGACAGAGAAAGCGACTTTGTTTTATACTATAATAGTGATTTAGATTTTCGTTGTATAAGTGATTAAACTTAGTGTTTGTTGGATTTATTAAATTTATTCTTGGTTTATTGTTTACTAAAACTGGCAACCCGAAACCACGGAAGATTGAAAGGAGGCATCGAGTTATGCGCCGGCACATAGTTCAAATTACGAACATGGTGGGTGATTTGTACGTTTCGGGGGCTTGTCGCATTAATTGCTCCTGGTTTCCGAAGTTCAAGCGATTCTAAATAAGTATTTTTAAATTCAGAATTTTAAACAGTATTTACAAATATTATTGTTACTTTGTAGTTTGTTTACAAGTTCTTAGGGGTATTCTCGTATATGAATGGCTATACACTATCGATGTTCATGAGTGACGATAACCACGACAGTAAAAAGACTGATTTAAGTAGAATTTTCTTCTCAGACAGATGGTGTAGTAAAAATCAAACCTGCAAAATTATAATTTGTGTAATTACTGGTGGTAGGAAAACCGATGAGTCCGATGACCTTGGTAGCTGCCTGTTCATGTCGTGAAGCAGTAATGCATTTCAGTTTGAAGGGTGGGGCAACTGTTGTAAAGGTTTGTGGCGATATTTACGTTGTGGATGTCTATGGAGTCTGGTAACCACTTAACATTAGGTAGGCCATGAACTCGTCTACATAACTAAACAATAATGAATACATTTATCATTCACTTGTGTTAATTCAATAAATAGTATTATTTTCTATAATAAATTGATTTTAATAACTCAATCACGTCACAGTTTTTAAATTATCCAAAAATATTGATGTAATATCCTATATTATCGGAAACACATTTAAAAAAAACCATTTGAATTCGGTGCCAGTTCCAAAACTTACACTAAAACAATAAATTATATGTAATAACACGAAACATCTCGTCGTGGCCTAAAAGATAAGACGTCCGGTGCATTCGTGTTGAAGCGATGCACCGGTGTTCGAATCCCGCTGCCGGGTACCAATTTTTCTAATGAAATACGTACTCAACAAATGTTCACGATTGACTTCCACGGTGAAGGAATAACATCGTGTAATAAAAATCAAACCCGCAAAATTATAATTTGCGTAATTACTGGTGGTAGGACCTCACGTGAGTCCGTACGGGTAGGTACCACCACCCAGCCTATTTCTGCCGTGAAGCAGTAATGCGTTTAGGTTTGAAGGGTGGGGCAGCCGTTGTAACTATACTTGAGACCTTAGAACTTATATCTCAAGGTGGGTGGCGCATTTACGTTCTAGATGTCTATGGGCATCAGTAACCACTTAACACCAGATGGGCTCTGAGCTCGTCCACCAATCTAAGCAATAAAAAAAGAACATCTATACCGAATCTATAGTATTGTTTGAGACAAGTCATACTTCTGAAAAGTAGTCAAAAAATATCCGAACTATTTCTGATAACCGAACAATTTATTACACGTAAAATGCTTATCAACACAAACAAACATCGGCTTGTATACGTATGCTTAAACAATTCGAACTCAAAAATATCTATTTCATTTGACTGAATTAATTATCTGTTATAGACAGACAAAATACGGACAAAAATATCCTTGTAGTTACGAGACGTTGATTATTATTCTATCAAAACGATTGCATGAAACATCCTGTTCACGATACAGAGTGATCAATATGAGTATGTTTATATCGAACAGGAGCCCTTATGAGAACAATTCACGTTGAGATAAACATAAGCCAAATGTTCGAACAAGTAATGTTTTATATTCGGTTTTGCTGTTCATTTTATGATGTTTTATTTTGTTTGGGATGATATTAACCCACCTGAGACTATCCGGTGAATTTCCGGAATAAATATTAAATATTTACTAACAATCACGTCACGTTAACTGGCCCCTTGTTAAGTTCGTAAAGAACTTGTGTTACAGGTACCAGATAACGGATATAAATGTAAATTTTTTGTTATACACATACATATATTTAATACTAGCGACCCGCCCTCGCTTCGCTTCGGAAACCTTAAAACACACATGACACCAAAAAAAAAAAAAAGTAGCCTATGTTCATCAGGGACAATGTCGGCTTCTTATGGAAAAAGAATTTTTCAAATCGGTCCAGTAGTTTCGGAGCCTATTCGAAACAAACAAACAAACAAATCTTTCCTCTTTATAATATTAGTATAGATAATATTAGTATAGATATATATACATCCATAACCCTGGAAAAGACATTTTATATTTATCATACAAATATCTTCCCTTGGCAGGATTCGAACCCGCGATCCCCTTGTGTAGTGACCATGTCACTTACCACTACACCAGACGGCCGTTGTATGTATTAAATAGTATGTATTTAACCTAATTTCTGGATATTTCAGTTCTGAAGACTTTTCAATTATATTGTGTAGAAGCTTCACGCAGACATTAGATCGAAATTCTACAGTTCACACCAATACTCATGAACGCTTTAGGGCAGTCAGGAGAAGCTGAGCCTCATTGCAACCCCATCTTCTGCCCACCAGTAAAAATACTTTATTTCGTTACTTCTTTACGTTATTTTTTTAAATAAAGAAACATCTATGCTTCTATACTAATATTATAAAGAGGAAAGATTTGTTTGTTTGTTTGTTTCGAATAGGCTCCGAAACTACTGGACCGATTTGAAAAATTCTTTTTCCATTAGAAGCCGACATTGTCCCTGATGAACATAGGCTACTTTTTTTTAATTTTTTTTTAATTTTTTTTTTGGTTTCATGTGTGTTTTAATGTTTCCGAAGCGAAGCGAGGGCGGGTCGCTAGTCTCTAATAAAGATTAATTGCACCAATATGACATATACGTAGCAAATACATTTAGTAGATGTTCCTAGAATTCTGGTTGTGGTTTAATCAAATGTGGTTCATCTATCTTCAATGCAAATAATTAAAATTGAATAGTCCGTATGTAAAACGAAAAAAAAAAACATCTTTGTACTAAATTCATATGAATGTACATATGGGACGATACGACAAAAAAGTATAATTTCGGGTGACTACGTTTACGTACGCTGCTCTTATTCTAAAATAAATTTGCACAAAAAATAAGTCATATTTTTTTTTAGCTATGTCAGATTAAAATTGGGAAGTTTTCATAGTATTACACGACTTTGCAGCATAGTGTTATGGATTCGGCTGTCATAAAACTATAGCTTAAATTTGTGTTTTTAATCGGCACTGCTTTCATGTATGTAGTATGCAAAAACTAGCGGTTAACCTTAGTCAAACTTTGTAACTTCAAAAGCATAAATTAAGAATTGAAAAATAGCAAGTAAAGCCACAATAATAACGTAAGCAAAGTCGCAATACCAAAAAAATCTATATACATAAAAATGAATTGCTGTTCGTTAGTCTCGCTAAAACTCGAGAACGGCTCGACCGATTTGGCTAATTTTGGTCTTAAGTTATTTGTGGAATTCCAGAGAAGGTTTAAAAGGTAGATAAATATGAAAATGCCCGGAATTAAATAAAAATAACAATTTTGTTTTTCCTTTGATGTGTCCCCCGTCGGACAGATTCCTTTTGTTTGTTTTTAGTTTTTTTTATACAAAAGCTTAGGTATTTTATTTATCGATTGAGGCACTACGAAGTCTGTCGGGTCAACTAGTCAAATATAAAATAATTGCCGAGCATTTCTTTTTTTTTTTTTATAAAATCTTCATCCTATTTTCCCCGCGATTTTTATAGGTAATTAAAAATGACTGATTCGACAGCTCCACAGACGAACGGACAGACAAACCGAACAGTTAAAGATACTTCAAAGAGCTCGCTTCGCTTATTACAAACACGTTCGAAATTAAAAATATTGAATCAACAAACAAACGACCGGCGCGTATTGTGTTTATTTGTTTTACTAAGTTATATCGCGCCGCGACGAAGACGACCATCGGTAGCCGTTAACTAAAGTACGTATGAACGCGGAACTCATTGTCTAATAATAATTAATAACTGATATTATTATAAAACACGATAATTTAAAAAGAAGAAAAGTAACACGTTCTATTTTTTAAAGACTTTTTTTCATGCGACTTTTTAATAATGAAAAAAAAGTCTAAAGTAAAAAAAAATACCGTTACCGAATTACCTCAATTTAATTATTATTACGTAATACGGAACGTAATACACGTGTCTTTTTTGTCACTTTGTTTTTAAACTGTATTTTATGCTGCAAATAACTGTAACTTGTATGTACTTGTACGTAATAGAATGGTAAACCTATTTTTTTTGGAATGAGTGATTACTGGTGACTCAAAAGCCTTTCCAGTTTCACCAGGACAGGTGGGCGAGCAAATGCTAAGCCAGGAGGGGTGGGATTTGATAATCGCTGCCCGAGCGCCTCCAAAGGAGACCTAACAACTCAAGAGCAGCTGCTTCACGAATGAATCTACTACCGGATCGGAATCGCGACCTGCTGAGAAGATCCGGCGTGAAACTCAGCGAACTGATGCATGGGTTAGGTTGCACGTCGAACTCTTTGCCGAGCTTTTCCAGAGATGCGTTTCCAGAGATCTTTTTTGCCACGTACCATCCGGCTATGGAATGAGCTACCCTCCACGGTGTTTCCCGAGCGCTATGACATGTCCTTCTTCAAACGAGGCTTGTGGAGATTATTAAGTAAGTAGTAAGCGGTAGGCAGTGGCTTGGCTCTGTCCCTGGCATTGCTGAAGTCCATGGGCGACGGTAACCACTCACCATCAGGTGGGCCGTATACTCGTCTGCCTACAAGGGCAAAAAAAAAAAGCTCGACGAGAACGGCTACCGGCCAAACTACTGTCACAAGTCACAATGGGATGTCGTCATATCGTTGACAGATAAAAAATCAGAAAACACGTTCATAAAACTTGTCTTCCCATCAAAATCTTTACATATACATTTTTTTTTGTTCAAAAATATACACGTCTCTATTCATATTCTATGCGCAAAATTATCGACGTACAAACGACATACAACGTAAATATTTATGTGTTTACGCAACATTTGAATGGTGTAAATGTTTTATTTTATTTTATTTTATTTCAGTTCTTGTCTATCTTTTATATACATATAAATTTTTCTTTATTAATGCCCGGTATATTTTTGTGAGATTACGCTACGTTCATGCGTTACAAAAATTTTGTATTTTACTTTAGCTATTTTACTTTATGTATCCATGTGAATAGTTTTAGTTAGAAAAAACGTTGTTTTAAAAATTAAGGCAGGTCAAGATTTTTGTTCTAGAAAATTTGATGAATTCATTGATTTACAAAAATATAGCGAAGGACTGAAATAATAATGTTAAAGATACATACTTGAACCGGATTTGGGAGTTAATCTCGCGTTAACGAAATAATTAAATTAAAAACATATACGCATGATAAACCACAAGCCAAACCAAAAAAAAATCATTTTTAGTAAACAAAATCTTTTCAAATAGTATTAAAATCAAATAATTCGTTGAAACTTTACGACTCATTAAGTCGTAAAACAAAATATTAAACTTGCCGAAATTACGTAGTAAAGTCAAACGCCATCCCAATATCTTGAGCTATTACTCTTCGATTGTTTGTTTTCGTTGCGATCGACTGTAACAGTTTTTGTTTTACTTTTAAGGTTCCGTACACGAATTGTAAAATACGTTTTAAACCCCATGAAAGAAATAAGTTTGAAGATGAAATAAAGAAGTTTCTTCCCGGGCGGTATTTTAGGACACTGTTGATAGTAAATCTATATATTAATACGTGAAGCAAAAACTTTGTATGCCTTTTTACGTAAATTGCGCGCACGGAGGAGTATGAAATTTTCTACACTTATAGAGAATATAGAGAAGAAGTGCACAATGCTAATATTTTTTTAAAATAATGCATAAAAGATCCATTAAATCAATAAAGAAAACATTACACACACTACATACCATGTATTTGACGCACACACGCAAGCATACTATTTATTGTCAAACTTTGTTCTTGACGTCTGTGGTCAAATTGAGAATAGATTAAATATTGTTTGTCTTTATTAATATTTTTGTATATTGTAGCCTTGGCGAAATTTGTGATTATAGAAGTATAAAATACAATCATAATAGTGTACAAACTTACAATTCCAATTATTAATTATAGTCGAATTTCGACTACTGCGGGACCTCTAGTAAATTTAAATTTAAGAATAAACTGAGAGTCTTAGAGATTAGGGACACTTATATAATTCATATCTCCAGGTGGGTGGTGGCATTTACGTTTTGATGTCTATAAGCTCCGATAACCATTTAACACCAAGTCGGGTATGAGTTTGTTCACCCGTCTAAGGAAAGAAAAACAAAAAAATAATTGAAGTTTATGAACCGCAAAACAGCGCTATTATTAACGACCAAACAAAATTTAAGATGAGACTTCATGTATGTGAGCATATAGAGTATCTTGGGATAAATCAAAAATGAAATTGCGTTTGTATGAAAATTAATTCTATATTTCTTTGTTATTGTCCTTGCAGGCAGACGACCATACGGCCCACCTGATGGTACTCACCATCAGTGACGGTAGCCGAGTGGCCGACGTCAACAATGCCAAATGCCAGCTAATAGGTGTGCTAGTAGTAGTCGTGGCCTAAAGGATAAGACGCCCGGTGCATTCGTGTGTAGCGATGCACCGGTGTTCGAATCCCGCAGGCGGGTGCCAATTTTTCTAATGAAATACGTACTCAACAAATGTTCACGATTGACTTCCACGGTGAAGGAATAACATCGTGTAATAAAAATCAAACCCGCAAAATTATAATTTGCGTAATCACTGGTGGTAGGACCTCTTGGGAGTCCGCACGGGNCATATACAATTTTTTTTTTTTTTTTTTTCAGAAATGTACACGTCTCTATTCATATTTTATGGGCGAAATTATCGACGTACATACGACATACAACGTAAATATTTATGTGTTTACGTAACATTTGAATGGTGTAAATGTTTTATTTTATTTTATTTCAGTTCTTGTCTATCTTTTACATATACATATAAATTTTTCTTTATTAATAATCGGTATATTTTTGTGAGATTACGCTACGTTCATGCGTTACAAAATGTTGTATTTTGCTTTACTGCTATTTTACTTTATGTATCCACGTAAATAGTTTTAGTTAGAAAAAAAAGCCGTTTTAAATCTTAATGCAGGTCAAGATTTTTGTTCTAGAAATTTTTATGAATTCATTTATTTACGAAAATATAGCGAAGGATTGAAAAAATAATGTTAAAAATACATACTTGAAACCAATTTGGGAATTAATCACGCGTTAATGAAATAATTAAATTAAAAACATATACGCATGATAAACAACAAGCCAAACCAAAAAAAAAAACATTTTTAGTAAACAAAATCTTTTAAAATAGTATTAAAATCAAATAATTCGTTGAAACTTTACGACTCATTAAGTCGTAAAACAAAATATTAAACTTGCCGAAATTACGTAGTAAAGTCAAACGCAATCCCAATATCTTGAGCTATTACTCTTAGATTATTTGTTTTCGTTGCGATCGACTATAACAGTTTTTGTTTTACTTTTAAGGTTCCGTACACGAATTGTAAAATACGGTTTAAACTCGTCACTCTATGAAAGAAATAAGTCTGAAGATGAAATAAAGAAGTTTCTTCCCAGGCGGTATTTTAGGCGATTGTTGATAGTAAATAAATTTAAATATGAGAATAAACTGGGAGTCTTAGAGATTAGGGGGACATATAATTCATATATCTAGGTGGGTGACGGCATTTACGTTTTAATGTCTATAAGCTCCGCGATAAGCATTTAACACCAAGTGGAGCATGAGTTTTTTCATCATCACGCCAACGAAAGAAAAAAAAAATTATGCGGTCTATGAACTGCAAAACAGCGCGGTATTATTACCGACCAAACAAAATTTAAGATGAGACTCTATGTAGAGTATCTTGAGATAAATCAAAAATCAAATTGCGTTTTAGTCAAAATTAATTTTACATTTTTTTGTTATTACCCTTGTAGGCAGACGAGCATACGGCCCACCTGATGGTGAGTGGCTACCGTCGCACATGGACGTCAACAATGCCAAATGCCAGCTAATGTCGTCGATGGTAAAGTCTCAAAAACTTCGGTTTCAACTTTGGCATGAAAATTTCTGACGACATTACAAGGGGAATACGAGTAAATTAGTTTGCATTTTCTTTCTTCGAGATACGGTCTGTTTTCGATTACCATAAACATATTCTAATAGAGGGAACCCTTTAAAACGCTTCGTCCGATACGCACTTCGCTTGTTTGCTTTCGATCGGGCACTCGAAATAGACGTTTTGTTTATGAAGGCGTGAGAATAAGAAAGGGCATGTCAACGTTGAGTTATGACCGGGATACCAGATGACCCAAAACAGGATGCGAATACCTATAAATTTTTTCTATGTCTCTCCTGATGATATTTGATCAAGAGTAGGAGTATTGATGAAATTCGTTTGGTAATTATAAATAAAACTTATGATATATATATATATATATATATTTTAGTTATCTGGTCCGGTTTTCTGGCCTAGTGAATGCCCCCACTCACTTAGAGATATGTATAAACTTGAATGTTGGTCGCGACTGAAATAGGAAAGTGGTACAACGGGTTTACCTGCGGAACCTTTTTCGATTTCTAACTGACTAGGATCGGCCGTTGAGCTAAAGTGTAGGAGAGTCCTTTAGTGGGCGGGCCTTTAACATTACGGCTGTGGATTTTAGGGTCTTTGGACACTGGATATCACAGACCCGCGTACCACGGAAACCTCACAGCATTGTCGACCTTGGCTTCGACTCACAATATGCCCTAACACCAGTTTTTTTTTATTGCATAGATGGGTGGACGAGCTCACAGACCACCTGGTGTTAAGTGGTTACCGGAGCCCATAGGCATCTACAACGTAACTACCGCCACCCACATTAAGATATGAGTTCTAAGGTATCAATATAGTTACAACGGCTGCCCCACCCTTCAAACCGAAACACATTAAGTACTGCTTCACGGCAGAAACAGGCGGGGTGGTGGTACCTACCGGTGCGGACTCACATGAGGTCCTACCACCAAGAATTCAATTACCGATCAAAACCAGGTAGTGTCTGCTTATTTCGTTATAAAATCCTATAAAATCCCTCGCATTATTTTAATTCTAGCAACCCAAAGGATTGTGGTCGATAGGTGGCCCGCCCGTCCGATTAGCTTATGACAGCGGTAAGTAACCGACTTAAGGTATTCGTTATATAAATAAACAATACCAAAAATGGCTTATTGGCTGTTCCATTCAAGTTTTCCTTCATGCAAGTTCCGTTGAAGTTTCTGGGTTCTAAATAATAAAACGCCTGATGTCCTCGTATAGAGCGATGCGACTTTGCTGATGTTCAAATACCACATGTAAGTAGGCACTAATGAAACAAGTAGTTAAATTATGTCCACGAATGACCGTCAATGTGAAGGAATAACATAACCTAATAGAAATCAAACCCATAAACATTGTTATTTGCGTAAGCACTGTTCAGTTAAGACATATATAGGTGGTATAATTTTAGGTCACGTCGTTGCGGATCCATCAGAT
This sequence comes from Bombyx mandarina, assembly GCF_003987935.1. Next base: position 149,786 of record NW_021011565.1, read on the forward strand.
CGAATAACCGTTGCATGGAGCCCCTTCAGCTCTAACATTAGGAGCCGGCTTAGGAACTCCGGTAACCGTACTCGTCGCAATCGGCAAAGGGTTCGTTGTGCAACCAAACCCATACATCAGCTCGCTGAGTTTCTCGCTGGATCTTCTCAGCGGGACACGATACCGATCCGGTAGTAGATTCATCCGTGAAGCAGCTGCTGTTGAGTTGTTAGGTCTCCAAGCGCTCGGGCTGTTAGTTAATCCCACCCCTCCTGGCTAAGCCTTTACACGCCCACCTGTCCTAATAAAACTGGAAAGGCCACAGGGCTACCAGTAATTCTTCAATAATAAACAAAAAAGTTTTAGATAGAGACTTGGCTCTACATCTGGCATCATTGACATCTGTGAGCAACGGTAACCACTCACCATTTGATGGGCCGTAAGCTCGTCTGCCTGCAAACTATTATTTATTCTCGACTGATGCGCAACCTCGAACCATTTATCAGTAGTCTTTTTGAGAGCTTTTAAATAGAAAAATACATAATAACTACATAATCGATTTAAATAAGCGTCAGTGATTTCTTGGAAAGTTCAATCTCATACATATATTTCGCTAGAATATAATAATAGAAAGAAAGAGAGAGAAAGATAGTGAATAATATAATCACTATTATTTTGTATGATTTTGATAGATTCGCATCCCACTCAAATCAAGACCACAACATTCCCGTAACATATTTTCAGCGTCTCTACTAAACGCACGATTGGTAACCAAAAATAAAATGCTTAATTTTAACGACAGCTCGTAACGATAATGTTTTTGACAGAAACTAGATAAGGATGTTACCACGTGCACTTCAAGCACGCATCTGCATCGAGCGGCTTGCAATTTGTAAAATGTCGTTGCTTTAAGCTTTTTACTATAACATTGGGCACTCTATACGTCATTACGGATTCTCTCAAGACATTAACGGTGCTTTTAGGTACAACAAGCACCGGTCACCATCCTCGTCGAACCCGTCGCTTGCGAGGAAGGACGACGAAGGACTCGATGAGTGAATTAACCCATAGAGACAGTCCACTGAGTTTCTTGCCGGATCTTCTCAATGGGTCGCGTTTCCGATCCGGTAGTAGATTCTGCGAAGCACTGCCCTTGCCAGTGCTAGCAACACTCCCGGTTAGAGCCCCGGGTGTGAGCTCACCTACACCTAAAGAAGAAGCTGGAATAGCCTCTCAAGGCTATTAGCATAGGTAGGGGAAGAAAATGCACTCAAGGAAGGCTGACTTATAAACCTAGCAATACAGAACCCATTGAGTTTCTCGCCGGATCTTCTTAGTGGGTCGCGATCCCGATGGGAGATACAGCGATGCATTGCTCATGTTAGGGTTACTGTTAACAATTCCTTCCAGGTTGAAAGCTCACAGCCCTCAGATAAGCTAACTGCGCGTAGCTGGAATAGCACTTCAGGCTACTAGTAATTAGTTAGGGGGAAAACTATAACGTTTCAAGAGGTAGAGTTTTATTTATTTAAATTACATGTGTAGAAAAGTAAAAATTTAAGTAATGTGTAATCATCAAAACTAATGTTAGTGGTTTTTATAAATGTTTTACGTTGATCAAGTGAATGGTGTTCCGAAAATTTTCAAGACATCCCATGACAATAGATCAGGTTATGACGTCATTTTTTTTTATCTTATATTAAGTTGAAACGCAACGCAAGGCAACTGAGTCCACTATGGTCGAATGTACTCGTAACGCTTCGAACCGCCAGACCTGGAAGCGCATTGCCTGGAGGGCGGTTGTCGGGAGCATGGGCGACCTAACAGGTCCTACTGCACATACAGCGTCAACGCAACCACGACCACTCTGACAAGAGTGTCCGACTGAGAAGAAGAAGTTGAAACGATGACATAGGCCGTAATTTACAATACTTCAATTAAAATTCAAAATGCTATTAACGGACTATCGAATTTTTGAACTAATACTATAAATTATCATTCGCGAGACATGATACCGAAAAAAGGCCATATGTGAACTCGAAATCTTCTAAATTTTCAAGTATGAGATTAGTGGAAGTCGAGACGACGCAAAAAGAACAGCAATTATTCTTAATATTCCGAGCCCTTGAAAGCTCAAAGTCAAAATATATTATCTTAAAACCCCGATTTTTTTGCTTTTCATAAATCAAAAATGGCGACAAGATTGGAATTAGCTGTTTAAAAATATCGTTTCTTGTTCTAATAGCCAACTTAAAACCTTATCCTCTTTTCTGTACTATTACGAGAATGATTATGAAGTTTTTTTTTTTTATTGCTTAGATGTGTGGACGAGCTCACAGCCCACCTGGTGTTAAGTGGTTACTGGAGCCCATAGACATCCACAACGTAAATGCGCCACCCACCTTGAGATATAAGTTCTAAGGTTTCAGTATAGTTACAACGGCTGCCCCACCCTTCAAACCGAAACGCATTACTGCTTCACGGCAGAAATAGGCAGGGCGGTGGTACCCACCCGCGCGGACTCACAGAGGTCCTACCACCAGTAATTACGCAAATTATAATTTTGCGGGTTTTATTTTTATTACACGATGTTATTCCTTCACCGTGGAAGTCAATCGTGAACATTGTTGAGTACGTATTTCATTAGAAATAATTGGTACCCACCTGAGATTCGAACATCGGTGCATCGCTCAACACGAATGCACCGGATGTCTTATCCGTTAGGCCACGACGACTTCAAAAGTAACTAGATATTCACAATTCTGAGGCTGAATTAGTCATTATTGCCACTTCGATCTAATTTTTTGACAACCTCTTGAGGCTATCGGCTAAATAGGCCCAGTTACTACAGAAATATTTATATATGTATTTTTATTGCACTTTGTTACGCGGTCCACCTGATGGTAAGAAGTCACCGTTGCTCATGGACTTCAGCAATGCCAGGGGCAGAGCCAAGCCGCTGCCTACCGTTAAATATAGTATTAAATACATTAGTGGTATAGTTATAGTATTAAATATATTATTTATGCAATATTTTTCTATACATCAGACATGGACGATAACAGTAACATTATCATCAGATATAAAAGTATTCGTGAACACTGGTGGTAGGAACTCTTGTGAGTCCGCGCGGGTGGGTACCCTGCCTATTTCTGCCGTGAAGGAGTAATGCGTTTCGGTTTGAAGGGTGGGGCAGCCGTTGTAACTATACTTGAGACCTTAAAACTTATATCTCAAGGTGGGTGGCGCATTTACGTTGTGGATGTCTATGGGTTCCAGTAACCACTTAACACCAGGTGGGCTGTAAGCTCGTCCACCCATTTAAGCAATTAAAAAAAAAACACTGAATGTGTTCAGGGAATTGAACTTAAATTGATTACGTCACATTCATCGACCACGTGATGGGTCATTTAAAAATAAATAATAGTTTAAAAAAACTAACTAAATATGATTTTATAGAAAATACAACTAAGAAATAGAAAATAAATTTTAATAAATTTGATTTAAAAATAGTGTAAGAAAAAATGATTTTATTGTAAAAAAGCGTGGGGCGCTTTTCAGGATATTATCAAAATAACCCTTCTACTCATATCTGTTCATAACATATTTATAACTACTGACACCATGCATCCCATGCTTTTCTTTACAATAAAATCATTTTTTATTACACTATTTTTAATTCAAATTTATTAAAATTTATTTTCTATTTCTTAGTTGGATTTTCTATAAAATCATATTTAGTTAGTTTTTTTAAACTATTATTTATTTATCATTTTTTAGCGGAATTTAAATTTTCTCATTATCATTTTTTCATTACTTTCTTTAATATTGAATTGTCATCGGTCCTTAATAAGTATACCAAATTTCGAGTTAATCCGACGTTTTGAAGGGGGTCAAAATCATGTTCAAAGATTCCGTTACAAACATACATACGTTTGAAGCTAATAAAAGCGTATTAAAAAATTGTTTTTTTTTTTTTTATTTAACTTGTAGGCAGACACGGCCCACCTGATAGTGAGTGGTTACCGTCGCCCATGGACTTCAGCAATGCCAGGGGCAGAGCCAAGCCGCTGCCTACAAAATTATTTTAATTATTAATTATTTCGCTCCAAGGCCGCCGCCGTAACGAAACAAGACCTCACACAGTAATTAGTTGAAGCTTGAAACAACAACACAGGGAACTTCGAGTGGCACATAACAGCATTAATACTTTTTCTGTATGTCGGCTAATTACCACAAAAAATGTCGCCCACCCCGGCTTGGATCATCAATCTACATTGACGTGTTCGCGTCCTACGGCTCTTGACGATCGCCAAGCTATTAAAACATGTGTTACGAAAACTAAACTATGAATACGTTGGCTGTTAACGTTGTTTTTGCGGAAATAATCCTTCTGCCTATACAGATATAAATTGTCAAAACGGTTCAATAAATATTTTGACGCTACTTTTGTTAAAATAAACTTTGTACGTCCATTTTTTTTTTTTATTTCGGCTCACTACCAGAGAGAATTTTTACTGGTGGTAGGACCTCTTGTGAGTCCGTGCGGGTAGGTCTCTTGTGAGTCCGTGCGGGTAGGTACCATCACCCTGCCTATTTCTGCCGTGTAGCAGTAATGCGTTTCAGTTTGAAGGGTGGGGCAGCCGTTGTAACTATACTTGAGACCTTAGAAGTTATATCTCAAGATGGGTGACGCATTTATATTGTAGATGTCTATGGACTCCAGACTTAACACCAGGTGGGATGTGAGCTCGTCCATCCATCTAAGCATTAAAGAAAAGAATAAGAAAAACTTTTAAAAAAATCATTAAATTTTTTATTATCATGAAAAAAAAAAAAACCACGTGCCTTATTAGTTTGGTTACAAAGTAACAAAACGTTTTTCTGTTTCGTATTTTTGCATACATTCGAACGTTGAATCTACATTACTTGTCAATCAGCACGCGGTTCGTGTTCGCATCCACATCCGACGATGGATGGACGAATGAACACCATTCAACGAAACACGCCGAGACTATCGCCGGCGTTCTGTTGGACGCATACCGACACCCGTCTGTGTATCTATATTGTAGCGATAACCAACATCGATTATAGCTTTGACAAAATCGCAATAGCGTATGCTTGAAATGTAGGAGCTTTTACTCTACCTAAGCTGATAGCCTTGAGAGGCTATTTCAACGTAACCTTAACTAGTAGGTGAGCTCACGGGGCTCAAACCGGAGTGATGCTAACACTGACCCTAGCAAGAGCAGTGCTTCGCAAAATCTACCACCGGATCGGAAACGCGACCCACTGAGAAGATCCGGCGAGAAACTCAGTGGGCTGTGCCTGTGGGTTAATTCNAGCTTTTACCCTACCTAAGCTGATAGCCTTGAGAGGCTATTTCAACGTAACCTTAACTAGTAGGTGAGCTCACGGGGCTCAAACCGGAGTGATGCTAACACTGACCCTAGCAAGAGCAGTGCTTCGCAAAATCTACCACCGGATCGGAAACGCGACCCACTGAGAAGATCCGGCGAGAAACTCAGTGGGCTGTGCCTGTGGGTTAATTCGCTCATCGAGCCCTTCGTCGCAAGCGACGGGTTCGATAAGGACGATGACCGGTGCTTGTGCTGCCTAAAAGCACCGTTAATGGGTCGGGAGGATCCGTAATGACGTGTTTTTGGGCGACGTCGACTGTTTACCATTCGGTCTACAGGATCGGGTATGTGTAGGAGCTGTTCGCGTTGAAGCAAATTAACATGTTTTTTTCCCCTACCTATTTCCTGGTAGCCTAAGGGGCTATTCCAGCTACGCCCGGACGGGTAGGTGAGATCACGGGCTCAACCCGAAAGAATTTACTAATACTAGCTCTAGCAAGAGCAGTGTTTCGCAGAATCTACCACCGGATCCGAATCGCGAGCCACTGAGAAGATTCCGCGAGAAATTTAGTGGTCTGGGTCTAGTCTAACTCTTCGTCATAACCAAGATCGACGAGGACGGTAAGAGGTGCTTAAAACACCGAAAGTGGATTCGGGGGATCCGACAAAACATGTTTCGGGCGACGGCGACTTTGCGTTGACCCGTCGCCTGTCTCAGAGAAGTAGTTAGCCAAGGCCACAATATGAGTATTATCGTGTCGCGCCGCTTTATCGAAGTAGCGAGAGTATAAGAAGAAAAAAGAAACGAAGTTGCTGGACGTAGCTTCTTGGGATTCTCTAAAAAGCCCACTGAAGTCTCATTAACACTAACTGAATCTTTATTTCACCTCATCTCTTTTCATTTAATTTCATCCCAGTTAATTACAGTCTCAAATAAATCGTCCTCATCTCATTTCAATCTACATCATTTTTGAAATTACAGAGTACCTATGTATGTATTTTATAATTGAATATTTATAAACTGGACACTGGCAATAATGGCATTACAAGAAGCTAATTGCCATACTTAAAAAAGAAAAAGAATAGTATAACGGCCATGGTACGTTTCAAACCGGAAATAGGCAAGATAGGTACCTACCGTGCTCACTTACTAACCAGTCAAATTACCACACTTAACAATATTTCTATAAAATAATTATGATAATCATTGACAATTTATTTTAATCTCATCTTTTATTTATTAGAAAACCAATTTTAGTATTTCGTTTTGTTGTAACTACATACACTTTTTTCCAATCGCCCAATTTAGAAAATTATACTACATCACACACACACAGCTTCAAGATTTCAAAATTCGCAAATCATCTAGCTTACTTGACAACGTTTTCTTCTAAGGCTTTTAAAATGCTGTAAAAATAAAAAATAAATTGCCATTTGGCATTTTTAAGCCGTTCCCGGAGCCCACCCACCTTGAGAAACGAAGCAGAATTTTGCATATTTGACATTTAAAAAAAAGTTCATTGTAAAAAATAGTCGCATACTTCCCATTTCGAATGGATATTTTTGTTACAGATTATATATAACAAGTACGGCTAGAAATTAACTACGTAAGTTGATTGTATTCTTTCGATAAATGTAACGATTAATTATAATGTTGCTTCTTTAATCTGAATTAAATCGATTTCGTGAACAATAAATACTAAAAAAACCATAAAAACATATTACAATGCTTCAATTATTTTTGTTAAATGTTGCTTTTAAATTGTATTTAATGGTTCGTGGTTGAGGAACATAAACAAGAATGTAAGTTTTTGATTGGTGGTAGGATCTCTTGTGAGTCCGCGCGGGTAGGTACCACCGCCCTGCCTATTTCTGCCGTGAAGCAGTAATGCGTTTCGGTTTGAAGGGTGGGGCAGCCGTTGTAACTATACTGAGATCTTAGAACTTATATCTCAAGGTGGGTGGCGCATTTACGTTGTAGATGTCCACGGGCTCCAGTAACCACTTAACACCTAGTGGGCTGTGAGCTCGTCCACCCATCTAAGCAATAAAAAAAAAAGTAGATAATACATGTGTAAGAAGAGCATACAAGAATGTAACTATGTAAGTCTGTACATGAGGTATACGACAAAGGGAAGATCTTCCACTGAGCGGATGATATTGCTCGGTAGACCGACGGTCCAAATGTTGTTGTTCGGAACTTGTATATATGCAAGCTTATCTTGAAAATGTCGTAAGCGAGATTCAGGCATCTGTCAAATATCTTGTGTGTTCTAATTTTTTTTCTTCCTACCTATGCTGATAGTCTTGGGAAGCTATTTCATCTTAACCCTAACGTAACGGGGCTCAAATCGGGAGTGTTGCTAACACTGGCCCTAGCAAAAGCAGTGCTTCGCAGAATCTATCACCGGATCGGAAACGCGACCCACTGAGAAGATCCGGCGAGAAACTCAGTGGGCTGTCTATGGGTTAATTTACTCGTAGAGCCCTTCGTCGCAAGCGACGAGTTCGGCGAGGGCGGTGACCGGTGCTTGAGGTACCTAAAAGAACCGTTAATGGACAGGGAGAATCCGTAATGACGTGTGTGTTCTATGATGGCTACCCGCCACATATGAATGATCAATTTGTATCTTTAACAGCTATACATTCAAGACAATTGGAATTAGAAAATTCAAATTCAAATTCAAATTATAGTCGTAAGAAAAGGTGGAAAAAAAGGGTTTAATCTCTTGCTAATAATATTTTATCTTCCAAAAATTCACTTTGAATCCGAACGTTCTTAGAATCACTACAGAACAACAGAAACTTTTGCTGCGCATCATTATTTTTTTTAACTAACGAGAGATTTCCACTTAATTTAATGAAAGCATAGCATCGCATTTAGTTTCGTGTAAGTGTAATCTGTCAGTGAAATAATAATCTATTGGTAATGTATTCACAAAAATCATTGTAGCTTAGACGACCTAGTATTTTATGATTTAAAATTTAAAATTTTTTTTGTTAACGAAGGCTTAAAAGAGCTCTTTCATACTACATGACTACTGTTCAACGGATCTTTACCGAGATTTTCACATTTAATGAGTTCCCGATATTTTGGTACCAGCAAAATGATCACGGGTAGACTTTTTAAATGTATTAATAAAACTCGATAACAGTGTTTATAATGTAGATAGCCCGAAAAAGCTTAAAACAATTCGAAACCTTATGTTTCTACAATCAGTTTTCTTGTAAAACGAAATTGAGTTTAATAATTTAGAATAAAAATATAAATTTAAAACATTAAGCAATAATTATATTAAATTCTCTAAATTTCATATTTACCATAAATATTTATGTATAGTCTCGCGCACGGAGAAAAATAAAATTTAATTTTAACTAATGCAATGCACAGGGTAAAATTTAATATTTAAAAAAAAACAACAACTTACACTTAAGTATCTCATCGCCGAGCAAAAATCAACAACGACTTCACCATAAACAACAAATTTAGATAATCTATTCATTTACATTAACACGTTTCTTTCAGCTGATTAAGAAATGACGCCGATAGATATAATAGCGATCGGTGTCAGACAATCGCATTTTCTTCGATAATAATCTAGTAATGTAATGATAAACTGACCGTCGTTTTGCCTCGGCTGCTGCCACTCGCCCCGCCACTCTTGTCCCTCCATCACATTTCCTCACCGGTGACCGATTATTTTTTCAACGCGACACGATAAATCAGTTTTCTGAGCGCTAAATCAAGTGCGCGCGCGCAGCCTTTGGCGCTAAGCGAGCGTTTCTGTCGTCAGCGCCCGTCGCCGCTTCAGACGTACGCCCCGGACCGCCCACCGCCCAATCGCAGTCGCTTTTATTCCCATCTCTATTTATTTTCGGTGGAATTATATACTGCGCTGTTTGCCACCTGAGTTCTGTAGGTACGTCGGAAAAAAAAAATACCGTTTGATTTAATAACGCTTAAGTACATGCAAGTCGCTCACTGGCCGGTTTGAGAATTACCAGATACGAAATGTTATTGTTACTAAAGCATTCTATGTAGGTTGCATGTTTAATTCGGACGGTTTGTTGCTATAGTTTAGCTACCTACGCTGTGTCAGTTCTGGGAATCGACTTTTTTTTTTTTTTTCGAAGTGTTGAAACAAATTAATGTTAATGCGTCTGGGAAATTGAGGCGTGTAAATATTATATGCTAGTATGCGAGCAAAGGCTCCGTAGACAGTCTCCGACGTCTAGCAGTCGACGTTTCACTAAATTATGATACATTTTTCATTGCAGAATTTTAAATAAATCGGACATTCTATTATAATTTTTTCATCAGACTATTTATTTCAGACTGAATAATGAATTAGTGTTAATATTACACATTTGTAAATTTCAGTGCAGTCTGTTGGATGATATGTTTAAATAACACAGGCAAACAAAAATAAAAAGAGTATACCTAAACTTACCTAAATTTAATTACAAACACTGGATTTTGATCATCAAACATGTGCGTATTATGTAGATAGTTGCGTATCGGACCGAATCCATGAGTGGAGTCCTGAGAAACTAAAAATTAATTGTTCACCTGTTTTTCCCACCCCACAATCCAGAGCAAATAGTATTCCTCTTGACCATGCGTTTATCTACATTGAGTTTTTATAGACATAGTTTTTATACTGGTGGTAGGACTTCTTGCCAGTCCGTGGGGTTAGGTACCACCCCCCCTGCCTATTTCTGCCGTGAAGCAGTAATGCGTTTCGGTTTGAAAGGTGGGGCAGCCGTTGTAACCATACTTGAGACCTTAAAACTTATATCTCAAGGTGGGTGGCGCATTTACGTCCTAGATGTCTATGAGCTCCAGTAACCACTTAACACCAGGTGGGCTGAGAGCTCGTCCAAGCATCTAAGCAATAAAAAAAACGACTTCTACCACCTGCGAAAAGATAATGTTATAACATGTCCTTCTTTGACATTCAAGAACACATTCTACACGTCCATAATAGAAACTAGGAAGAGCTTTAACTACACCCTGCTGTTAGTTATTAGCTATATTGTAAGAATAATATCAGCTTCACGATTTCTTCATGAATTTTAGAAGTAATCAAATGTTTCTAATATCAACTTCCCGATTTCTCCGTGCAGTTTAATTAATTAATGTTTCATAAAACGTTCGTGGCCTAAACAGTGTGGTGCCTAGTATCATATTTAGTATAGAACGAAGCTTGGTTTCAAATACCGCAGGCATGTGCCAAAGTCAAAGCGGTCTCTAACGTTCAGTAAATGAAATTCATTAATTTGATAAAATAATTAGCACACAACAAATATATTTAAGTCGATGGTACTATGCCAAAAATCCTCTCTGAATTGGCAAAAACTGTTTCAACTTAATAGGATCAATAATGTAAAGAGCATAAATTTAAAGAGCAATTTAATGGATTATGAATGTAACTAAATTCATTATTTTAATTTATGAATGTTTTATTATAAATTGGAAACGACTATGGGCTGACGACATAACCGAAATAATAGGAAAGGACTGGCAAACTATCGGCAAGGACAGAGATCAGTGGAAAGGACTAGGAGAGGCCTTCACCCGAGGAGGGGTCCATATACAATAACAAAAATTAACTCTTACTAACATTTAGACAATAAGCATTAATAAATAACTAAACACTAACAAATAAATACCACATTTGAAATGAAAGTTAAGGATAAGGAAATACAGGCTTTTTTTATTTTTATTTATTTATTATAAATTGACATGTTAGTAATCTTCAATTTATTTTATATTTGCAAACTTTTTATTCAAGTAACAACATGCTGGAATATTAAAATTTTATAATACCATGTCTCGGGCAAATAAATCATTTGAATTGAATTGAATTGAGCACGAAGAAACAAATGAATACAAACAGTCAATTCAAGATACAAAGAGTCTAATAGCAAGACGTAATCTGAAATCACTTCCTGCATTACCGACCATATACAAAGCTAATATCTAGAGTACCTCAAGAAGGAAAAAGTATGCACGTGGTCTTTTAAAACTATAGAATTGTTTTTCGGGACACGTAAAGTCATTTAAAAAGGTTTGAAAATTAAGTCGGTACGTCAACAAAATATTCCATCCTTTCAAATTTTGAGTGTCGATTGTCAAATTCTGGACGCAAACACTAATCTATCTTTTTAGATATAATACATAAATTTAATTCTTCTGTCTGTGCGTATCATAGTGAACTTACTAAGCGGCTGGACTGATTTTGATTAAATTTCTGTGTTCGTATGAATATGAGAATTATTTAGATCCACAATTCGGTACACTACAAAAACAATATAGGATAAAAGCTTGAAATTTTCGCATCTGAGACGCGTATACAGGACATTATCTGCCGGGTCCGCTAGTTTTGCTAATTGCTAAGTACGGACTTAACATATTCATTAACTACGATTAATGTGATTAAAAGATTCAAATTGAAAAAAGTTAAATACGCAACTTTGTTTACTTGGATGTTCAGTTTTTTTTAGTAACTCTGATCAAAAACGTAATTATGACAGCGATTTTAATGATAGTCTGATTTGATAGATACGTAAGATATCTTTATATATGAGAAAAATAGCGGAACCGGCAGACGTTATCTTAAACACACACGTATTAAATTCAAAGATTTTTCAATAAGTTGTAATAATCTGAACTAGATTATTTTGATTAATTAAAAATAAATAAAGTTATTACAATATTCGATTGTGTATCTAAACAATTCTCGAACCCACTGGAACACGCACAAAAAAAGTAATTAAAATCGGTCCAGCCGTTTAGTAGGAGTTCGTTAATAATATACACACACGGACATAACAATTTTTTATTATAAATTAAATTGTTCGAAACCTGTTTAAAACTTAAAGAGTTCTGATGCAGCAAACGGCGACTAACCTAATCCAGAACTTTCTGCAATTTTTTATGTTAAAGAAGGATAAAAAGCAGTCCAGCAATATATTTTTCCAGGGGGAAAGCGTTTTGTCACACCCACAATAAGATAAGTTATTTGAAGAATGTAATGTTCGTAAGTAAAGTGCGTGGTAGATATTCTATAGGTGATATCCACGAATGACGTTAAGCACTATGGATATATGCATTTGCCTACGCTGATAAAAAATATATAATAAAAACCTAAAGTTTCCTTTGCCTATTCAACCCTTTTTATATTTAATTCGGTACCAATTAGTATTGTTATGCGAAAAAAATAGCTTGAATAAAATTTGGATGAAACTTTCATTCCTGAACTAAAAATATGCTCTATCCGTTTTCAGCAGCCCAAACACTTCGCAACAGACAGAGACGGTCATACGTCGCGTGGCTACGTCCCCAGAACTTTCAACCTACTGTTACTCCCACGAGTAAGAACGCGAGAAAAAAGGTGAAGAACAGCGAATTTTATTCGTGTTTTGAAACATTAAAAAATTATTAAAATTTGGCTAGCGTTTAATATAATCAATATATATAAAAATGAATTGCTGTTCGTTAGTCTCGCTAAAACTCGAGAACGGCTGAACCGATTTGGCTAATTTTGGTATCGAATTGTTTTTGGAAGTCTAGAGAAGGTTTAAAAGGTAGATAAATATGAAAATGTTTGTGTTTTCCTTTGATGTGTCCCCCGTCGGGCGGATTCCTTTTGTTTGTTTTAAGTTTATTTTATACAAAAGTTTAGGTCTTTTATTTATCGATTGAGGCACTACGAAGTCTGCCGGGTTAGCTAGTAATAATATACAAATTTACCGTCTGTCCCGATTTCGCATGAGTAAATCAGCACATTGTAAAAGTCTTAAACTGAATTTTATGCTTCTTCCAATAAAAGCGACAAACTTCTAACATAAATTTTCAATCCCCAAATCAGCCTGTTAGAGGTACAATTTTACGCCAATGTACGTCTACATTTATTTCTGACCAGTAACAGGTAGGTATGTGGAATTTCATATACTAAAAATAAGCGAATCCCATAAAATCGTTCATCCATATCTTATCTCATTGAACCTGAGATTTTCAAAAATCCTTCCTTAGTTAAATGCCAACGCCAGTTAAGATAACTAACTATACATGTATAAATAAACGCATTTATTATGTTACTCAATCAAACAAAAACGTTTTCATATAGATACGTAAAATTCAGAAACCAAACAAAGAGTAATCTTTTAATAAAAATCAAAGAGGTTGTCAAAGTTTTCTTTTTAGCGCAGATTGGTGTCCGTTGATACGCCGCGCCACATGAATGTCGCCACTCATCTTGAAAGAAGTGAGTGAAGTCTAGTCGAGTCGTAACATGGCTCTGTCACTTTCAGCTTCGGAAATCACAAGAAAAAGTCAGCATTAGCAAGTACCATAGAACGGCCTATTTCTCCAACTTAACAAGTTCCCTTCCCGGTATGAAACCCGTTTATCATCAATATTATCTATTAATTAAAAACAGTTTTCCAATAACTGGCCTTTTTAATCTGTTTTTCATCAAACGCTTTCTTCTCATTTAACCGATCCAAGAAGGAGAAGGTTCTTAAGGTGGTGATGTGAATGTATTCTTTATAGCTATTAAAGTATTATCAATTTAATTTTGAAATCGTTTTTTATCTTGCCAAGGAAAAAATAAAACAATATAATTGAGAAAACACACTATACAAACGAATCTAAATTTCGAAGTGTGAATTTCGATCATCGATTCGAACACTAAATATATTTATTATTATATATTGTATTATAGCATTTATAGTCAAGTTCACCGGTGACTGCGACTTATATGGATCTATTATTACAGTCAGGAAGTATTAAATATCATTATTCCAAATCCCGCATAAACTAGATCATCAGAAAGGCATTTCTTCCTTCACCTTACATTACCGACTTATACCTACCAGCGCATTTCAATATTAAATCTGAACAGCTGTGTTCCATTCTCGAATCCACTAACAGCTTGGGCGTCGTACACTCTTATATCCGCTAAAAAGACCTCAACAAATCCCGAGCCTTATGAAGCTACGCGTCTATCTATACGCGGGCCGTCGTCCGTAAAAACCAAGAGTGTTCAGACTTTATTTACGTTTACAGTACGAGCGGAGGCGACGACAGCTCTAACGACGCCGCTTTCCTGAGCGCATTTGTCTGTCGTCAACGACTCGAACGTCAGTGTTCCGGATGCAGCAGAGAAGAAGCCCGCGGTCTGCGTGTGGCCAAAACGTAATGGAATTTTCGGGACAGTGTTTTTGTTTTTGGCGCCTATTTACAATGTTGCTTCATTGAAGAGTCGATCTCTATTTGTTTAACTGGTGGTAGGACTAGTCAAACCTTTACTGGTGGTAGGACCTGTTGTGAGTCCGCGCGGGTAGGTACCACCACCCTGCCTATTTCTGCCGTGAAACAGTAATGCGTTTCGATTTGAAGGGTGGGGCAGCCGTCGTAACTATACTTGAGACCTTAGAACTTATATCTCAAGGTGTGTGGCCCACTTAACACCAGGTGGGTTGTGAGCTCGTCGACCCATCTAAGCAATAAAAAAGAAAAAATATATTATGAGGCTCGTAGTTAATCTTGCTTAAAAAGTGTGATAGACCGATAAGATGAATCTCGTTCGCATGAGGTGGTATGTTAAGACGCGTAACCCAACCTCCAGATCTGGATACATGAATAATTCCAGGAAAAACAGTTAAATCGGTACATTTTCGATTAAATATGTGATGTAGGCGTTACACGATTCGCCATCTTATTTTAAACTGTACAACATACATCGCCAGTAATCGTTTACTACCTGCATGATAGATTTCAAATAAGAACAGTCTGGAAAAATAATAAAAAAACAAGTTTCAAAAACATCTACAAAGAACATGCTCTTTTAAGTTAGCGAATTGACTTAACCAAATCAAAAATTGTATACTTACTGTGCTAGTTATACATATATCACTAACATACAATGCAAAAAAAAACAAATATTTAAAGGGAAACCTTAATAAGAGTTCTATCTTATTTTCTCGCAAGCTAGATCATGTAGATGTATATGTTTGTCTCTTTCTAATGTCGCTTTTCTTGTGTCATATCCGTTTCATCGAGCCGTATTATTTCCGTTTCAAAGTCATTACAAGGTCAAATTTGTCTAAATAAAATTTTAGTTGGTGATCGACCAACTTGTTAGGAAAGTGGACTATCTTTTTTAGTGACAAAAAACAATCCACTTATGACGAAGTGTGGTCACCATATTCCAAAAGGTCTTTCACAGTAAACACAGACGTCGTGTTTACTGGAAGAGATCGTAAACTACTGGTTTTTCGTGTTCTTGTGCAACATTTTTATAACTCTTTGAAGTTTATTTCGAAAAAAAAGGCAGTGAAAGTAAATTATTTCATACTTAAACAAGGGTTATAAACGTTGAAATAAAATAAGAAACCAAAAATTGTACATAAACGGACTGCACGTATGTACATATATCTATATAAAGATAAAAGCGTTATATACGGGAGATACACTGAAAATATTTTCATGCACTTTCCAAGAAGAAATTCTTTTGTAAATATAGTTAAATGTATCAAAATTGATTTATGCCTTTGCAGTATAATGTTTTTGATACTTTAGCGATTCAAATACGAATTTACGACCAGTCCTAAAGAAAATTATGTTGAAGTCGTCGTGGCCTAAAGGATAAGACGTCCGGCGCATTCGTATCTAGCGATGCAACGGTGTTCGAATCCCGCAGGCCGGTACTAATTTTTCTTATGAAATTGTACTAAGCAAATATTCACGGTTGACTTCTACGCTGAAGGAATAGCATCGTGTAATAAAAATCAAACCCGCAAAATTATATTTTGCGTAATTACTGATAGTAGAATCTCCTATGAGTCCGCACGGATAGGTACCTCTGCCTATTTTCCGCCGTGAAGCAGTAATGCGTTTCGGTTGAAGGATGGGGCAACCGTTGTAACTATACTGAGACTTTAGAACTTATATCTTAAGGTTGGTGGTACATTTACGTTGTAGATGTCTATGAGCTTCAGTAACCAAAGCAAGTCCACCCATCCAAGCTATAAAAAAAATTTACATAAGTACCTAAACAATTTTCGATTGCAATATGACAGCTATTGAGTACTGTTTGCAAAAAAATCATTACGGTCGTACGTAATTGCATTGTACTTACACGTATAAAGGTAAGAAAAACGGTCCTACTTAATCCTATTACAAAGTATTCATGTTTCGGTTTGATAGGTCGGCGTTTACAGGGCTCACGTGTTTCTGTTAGAGGTATTCCTTGATTGATGCTATTTGCTTTCCTCATACATCCTTTCTTATCACACACAGCATTTTTGATATGATATTAGCCAGTAATCCCTTCCGCCTGCGCTTATCCGATCTTCTCATCCTCGTTTCACGCTTGCCGTTGTTATTGCTCATTATAATTTCGTACGGTATGAATAAAAAACTTTTTTTTTTAATCAAAATTTTTGTTCAACCCTAAAAACTCGGGGATAGCAAACGGGTCCAATATTCATCACCGAAACATACCCCAGATACAAGAGAAATACGCGTTGCTTTTTTAAACATAGTTATTCTATTCCGTTGATTCGATTACAAGATGAACAAGCTGATAACCATTTTATACAAATGTGTCTGCGTCTTACGCCCATGTAGCGCCCTTGCGCAATAATTACCTTAGCGGTCCTCTAGTAAGCACCCGGTCAAAATGGAATACCTAAGTAGGTAGGTAGATAAGTGTAACAGATTCCTTAAAAGCGCCGAGGCCACCTAATCTCTGTGCACATACTCTGTAAAGCCGCCTTTAATTTTGAACCAGGTAGTCTTCAGTGTGCTTAGTGCGAGTTTTTTTACTTTTCGATCGCTTAAAAGTTAACTCAAATTTGTATGGAGTTGCAACAGCGCCCCTAGCGGCAAACGAAGGACAGCTCGACAAGTTAAAAAATTCGCACTAAGCACACTGAGCCTACCTGGGTCAAAATCAAAGGCGACTTTGGGCTCAGGGTGTGGGCACAGAGATTAGGGGGGCATCGGCGATTTTAATGAACCTATTACATTTATACCTTTTCCATTTTGACCGGGTGCATAATAGATGGGGCGCTAAGGTAATAATTGCACAAGGGCGCTACATGGGCTAGAGACGCGTGTGTGTAAAATGATTATCGAAGCTCATAGACCTCACAATGCGAATGGCACCTTGAAGCATGAGTGTAAAGTCTTAATTGCCTTGTATAATAATAACTTGGAGGATATTTCACACCCAATCATTTGACCCCAAACTAGGATAACCCGTAATATGGGAAGTATTTAGATATTAAACAGCAAGATAAAGAGAAAACAAATCTGTTAATGACACGAACAATGCCCAATGTGGGGATTGAACCTACGACTCTCGACCTACCAGTCGGCGCGTTAACTACCCACTGCAGTACCAAGTCCGTCAGTAGGTAAGTATAACAGCGGTTTCACTCTTCGAACAGAAACGCCTACTTCCTGGCAGAATTAGGTAGGACAATGGTACCAACTCGTATGAAAGCATCGCACTGTCAATACATAATAATGAGCAAGGTAGCTCTTCTTTATCAAAATCGCCATAATAATTTTATCGTAGGGGGAAAGAGCTCACTATCTACCTAGTGTAACGTAGTTACCGAAACCTATAGACATCACAAGGTTAATGCCCCACTTGAGACATGAGGTCAGTATCAAATAACGGCTATCCCACTCTCCAAACCGAAATTAACTTCGCGGCAGAAATAGACAGAATAGCGGCCCCTACCCGTGCGGGCTTAAAATACGGCCTACCGTCAGTACTAATATGTACAAGCTTAAGATTTTTACATGATCTGTATCTGACAAAAACAATGAGTTTATTACTTAAATTCAAAATCGAATATTCTAACACAATCGAATCGAGATGCCGGTCAAGGTGCTTATTATTTTTATCACTGCGAAAATAAATAGGGGTGTCATAAAACCATCGTCGCCATTCAGGTGAACGGCCGAACGCGCGCGTCGTACGCAAGATGGCGCCGATATATCTGTCATCGGGATGGCTGATGCGCGCCAAAATAAGATTATTGGAAATTTGACACAGACGAGCCCGGTTTACGATCGACTTTACTAGACGAACTTCACGTGTCAGAGAATGAGTTCTCTGATACAAAATGATGACGCATTTAAGTGGTCCTCGGGTATTTTTGGGGGACTCGTTTCGAACATTCTTTGTTCAATGGCCTGAGTCATAAAGTCGAATATTAAGAGAGGTTCGGGAATTCGGAAATATATAATAATAAATAGTACAAAATGTACAGCAGTGATGTCAACTTTAAATTTGCCAAAAAACATAACGAATTTACACGAATTGACTGCTTAGATTATACTAGACCTTTCATAATATAACGAACTCTTTTAATTGAAGTGTATATTGAACTATAAATTTTAAGAAAATGAGTTTAATACTTTGAACGATTCATAAACATGTGTTATATCAGTTTATAAAAGTATTTTTTTTTAAATTCAAAATTCAAATTTTAGTCTAGAAATGGATAAAGTACACTTTCCAACCCTTTTAAATTAAGCGCATACCTTAAAATATAAATTTACAATTCTTCAATTATATAATACATGGTTGTGGCGTTTACCAAAAACAAGAATTTTAGATTAAATTTCTTTTAATCTAAATCTAAAATTTAAATTCTAAAGGTGCGATATAGAAAATATTATCCACAGATTCGGTAGAATCTGGCGCCAAGTTCCGTTCAAAAATCCCGTTGTAAACGGAGCGTCAGACTACCGACTGTGTTTACTGTGAGCAGAACAGTTTTTTGAGGTTGCGAAATTTTATTTAATTCTACGGTACTTCTGGTTCCTAAATTGTATATTATATCAATCACTCACAACTTTATTTTACTGATATTAACTAGTNTTGGCGCGTAACCGCAACGATGCAACGCAATAACTGCAACACGGTCTTCTTTAAGCGTCCACTCCATATTTAAAAATGAGTAAAATTCTAAAAGTATACATTTTTATTTTCATGAACAATTCGAAATTCGAATTCAATAAACTTTTTTGTGGCCAGCATTCTAAAAGAAAAGTTTTTGCTGTGTGACAATACTTATGACCTGATTAGTTATATAATTAAAAACAGCTTTCCAATGACTGGCCTTTTTTCATTTGCTTACTAAAAGTTTTCTTCTCATTTAACCGATCCAAAAAGGAGGAGGTTCTTAAGGTGGTGATGTGAATGTATTTTTTGTAGCTATTAAAGTATTATCAATTTAATTTTGAAATCGTTTTCTATCTTGCCAAGGAAAAAATAAAACAATATATTTGAGAAAACACACTTTACAAACGAATCTAAATTTCGAAGTGTGAATATCATCAAATTTCGATCATCGACTCGAACACTAAATATATTTATTATTATATATTGTATTATAGCATTTATAGTCAAGTTTACCGGTGACTGCGACTTATATGGATCTATTATTACAGTCAGGAAGTATTAAATATCATTATTCCAAATCCCGCATAAACTAGATCATCAGAATGGCATTTCTTTATTACTATATTCCTTTTAATACTATATAAACTATTTTCACGTCGGGGTCACCAGTTTGGGAAGTTTATACGACAAAGGGAAGATCTTCCACCGAGCGGATGATATTGCTCGGTAGACCGACGGTCCGTATGTTATTGTTCGGAACTTGTATATATGCGCTTTATCTTGAAAATGTTGTAAGCGAGATTCAGGCATCTGTCAATTATCTTGCGTTGTATGATGGCTACCCGCCACACTATTATATGTATGTATGTGTGTATGTATGTATGTATGTATATACTTTTGTAACTTAATATAAATTTCATTGCACCTAACACTATCCACTCTGCACTTGCTTTGGTTGACTGGTAGAGAATGCCTTAGGCATTAAGTCCGCCAATGTAAAATTTACATGAAGTGTAATAAATAAAAATTTCTTCCTTCACCTTACATTACCGGCTTATTCCGGCGCATTTAAATATTAAATCTGAACAGCGGTGTTCCATTCTCGAATCCACTAACAGCTTGGGCGTCGTACACTCTTATATCCGCTAAAAAGACCTTAACAAATCCCGAGCCTTATGAAGCTACGCGTCTATCTATACGCGGGCCGTCGTCCGTAAAAACCAAGAGTGTTCAGACTTTATTTACGTTTACAGTACGAGCGGAGGCGACGACAGCTCTAACGACGCCGCTTTCCTGAGCGCATTTGTCTGTCGTCAACGACTCGAACGTCAGTGTTCCGGATGCAGCAGAGAAGAAGCCCGCGGTCTGCGTGTGGCCAAAACGTAATGGAATTTGCGGGACAGTGTTGGCGGCTATTTACAATGTTGCTTCATTGAATAGTTGTTCTCTATTTGTTTAACTGGTGGTAGAACTAGTTAAACCTTTACTGGTGGTAGGACCTCTTGTGAGTCCGCGCGGGTAGGTACAACCACCCTGCCTATTTCTGCCGTGAAGCAGTAATGCGTTTCGGTTTGAAGGGTGGGGCAGCCGTCGTAACTATACTTGAGACCTTAGAACTTATATCACAAGGTGGGTGGCGCATTTACGCTGTAGATGTCTATGGGCTCCAGTAACCACTTAACACCAGGTGGGCTGTGAGCTCGTCCACCAATCTAAGAAGAAAAAAATTTAAAGAAATATGAAGCTCATAGTTAATCTTGCTTAAAAAGTGTGATAGACCCGATAAGTTGAATCCCGTTCGCATGAGGTGGTATGTTAAGACGCGTAACCCAACCTTCAGATCTGGATACATGAATAATTCCAGGAAAAACAGTTAAATCGGCACATTTTCGATTAAATATGTGATGTAGGCGTTACACGATTCGCGATCTTATTTTAAGCTGTACAACATACATCGCTGGTTATCGTTTACTACCTGCATGATAGATTACAAATAAGAACAGTCTGGAAATATAATAAAAAAACAAGTTTTCTAAAACCTAAGAAAAGATCGTGCTCTTTTAAGTTAGCAAATTGACTTAACCAAATCAAAAATTTTATACTTACTGTGCTAGTTATACATATATCACTAACATAGAATGCAAAAAAAAACAAATATTTAAAGGGAAACCTTAATAAGAGTTCTATCTCATTTTCTCGCAAGCTAGATCATGTAGATGTATATGTTTGTCTCTTTCTAATGTCGCTTTTCTTGTGTCATATCCGTTTCATCGAGCCGTTTTATTTCCGTTTCAAAGTCATTAACATGGCCAAATTTGTCTAAATTAAATTTAGTTGGTGATCGACCAACTTGTTAGGAAAGTTGACTATCTTTTTTAGTGACAAAAAACAATCCACTTATGACGAAGTGTGGTCACCATATTCCAAAAGGTCTTTCACAGTAAACACAGACGTCGTGTTTACTGGAAGAGATCGTAAACTACTGGTTTTTCGTGTTCTTGTGCAACATTTTTATAACTCTTTGAAGTTTATTTCGAAAAAAAAAGGCAGTGAAAGTAAATTATTTCTTACTTATACAAGAATTATAAACGTTGAAACAAAATAAGAAAAAAATTTTTTACATTATCGGACTGCACGTAAGTACATATATCTATATAAAGATAAAAGCGTTGTAGACGGGAGATACAATCAAAATATTTTAATGCACTTTCCAAGAAGAAACTTGTTTTGTAAATAAATGTATCAAAATTGATTTATGCCTTTCAAGTATAATGTTTTTGATACTTTAGCGATTCAAATACGAATTTACGACCAGTCCTGAAGTAAATTATGTTGAAGACGTCGTGGTCTAAAGGATAAGACGTCTGGTGCATTCGTATATAGCGATGCAACGGTGTTCGAATCCCGCAGGCGGTTACAAATTTTTCTAATACTAAAAATAGTACATAACAAATGTTCACGATTGACTTCCACGCTGAAGGAATAACATCGTATAATAAAAATAAACCAGAAAATTATAATTTGCGTAATTACTGGTGGTAGGACCTCTTGTGAGTCCGCACAGGTAGGTACCACCGTCCTGCCTATTTTCCGCCGTGAAGCAGTAATGCGTTTCGGTTTAAAGGGCGGGACAGCCGTTGTAAGTATACTGAGACCTTAGAACTTATATCTTAAGGTTGGTGGTACATTTACGTTGTAGATGTCTATGAGCTTCAGTAACCACTTAGCACCAGGTGGGCTGTGAGCAAGTCCACCCATCCAAGCTATAAAAAAAAAAGAATTACATATGTACCTAAACAATTTTCGACTGCAATATGACAGTTATTGAGTACTGTTTGCAAAAAAATCATTACGTCGTACGTAATTGCACTGTAGTTACACGTATAAAGGTAAGAAAAACGGTCCTACTCAATCCTATTACAAAGTATTCATGTTTCGGTTTGATAGATAGGTCGGCGTTTACAGGACTCACGTTGTGTGTTTCTAGGTCTTAGAGGTATTCCTTGATTGATGCTCTTTTGCTTTCCTCATACATCCTTTCTTATCACACACAGCATTTTTGATATTATATTAGCCAGTAATCCCTTCCGCCTGCGTTTATCCGATCTTCTCATCCTCGTTTCACGCTTGCCGTTGTTATTGCTCATTATAATTTCGTACGGTATGAATAAAAAACTTTTTTTTTATCAAAAATTTTGTTCAACCCTAAAAACTCGGGAATAGCAAACGGGTCCAATATTCATCACCGAAACATACCCCAGATACAAGAGAAATACGCGTTGCTTTTTTAAACATAGTTATTCTATTCCGTTGATCGATGAACGAGATGAACGAGCTGATAACCATTTTATACAAAGGTGTCTGCGTCTTACGCCCATGTAGCGCCCTTGCGCAATAATTACCTTAGCGGCCCTC
This sequence comes from Bombyx mandarina, assembly GCF_003987935.1. Next base: position 172,974 of record NW_021011565.1, read on the forward strand.
TAGTAAGCACCCGGTCAAAATGGAATACCTACGTAGGTAGGTAGATAAGTGTAACAGATTCCATAAAAGCGCCGAGGCCACCTAATCTCTGTGCACATACTCTGAACCATAGGTAAAACCGCCTTTGATTTTGAACCAGGTAGTTTCAGTGTGCTTAGTGCGAGTTTTTTTTACTTTTCGATCGCGTAAAAGTTAACTCAAATTTGAATGGAGTTGCAACAGCACCCCCAGCGGCAAACGAAGGGAAGCTCAACGAGTTAAAAAACTCGCACTAGGCACACTGAGCCTACCTGGTGTAAAATCAAAGGCGGCTTTACCCATGGTTCAGGGTTAGAGGCACAGAGGTTAGGGGGGCATCGGCGCTTTTAATGAACTTGTTAAATTTGTACCTATTCCATTTGACCGGTTGCTTACTTACTAGAAGGCCCCTAGGATAATTATTGCACAAGGACGCTACGTGGGCTTAAGACGCTTATCGAAGCGCATAGACCTCACAAGGTGAATGGCACCTTGAAGCATGAGTGTAAAGTCTTAATTGCCTTGTATAACAATAACTTGGAGTATATTTTTACACACAATCATCTGACCCCAAATAAGGATTCCCCGTACTATGGGAAGCAGAAACTGATAGATACATAGATACTGATAGATATATAAATTTGAGAATTTACATATTTAGATATTAAACAGCAAGATAAAGAGAAAACAAATCTGTTAATTACACGAACTTTTGCCCGATGTGGAGACTGAACTTACAACTCTCGACGTAGGTACCAGTCGGCGCGCTAACTACTGCAGTAGCGAGTCCGTTAGTAAGTAGGTATAACAGCTGCTCCACTCTTCAAATAGAAACGCCTACTTCCTGGCAGAATTAGGTAGGATGGTGGTACCAACTCGTATGAAAATAATGAGCAAGGCAGCTCTTCTTTATCAACATCGCCATAATAATTTATCGTAGGGGGAAAGAGCTCACTGTCCACGTAGTGTAAGGTAGTTACCGAAACTTATAGACATCAGAAGGTTAATGCCCCACTTGAGACATGAGGTCAGTATCAAATAACGGCTATCCCATTCTCCAAACCGAAATTAACTTCGCGGCAGAAATAGACAGGATAGCGGCCCCTACCCGTGCGGGCTTAAAATACGGCCTACCTTCAGTACTAATATGTATAAGCTTAAGATTTTTATATGATCTGTATCTGACAAAAACAATGAGTTTATTACTTAAATTCAAAATCAAATAAATGAATCAAATATTCTAACACAATCGAATCGAGATGCCGGTCAAGGTGCTTATTATTTTTATCACTGCGAAAATAAATAGGGGTGTCATAAAACCATCGTCGCCATTCAGGTGAACGGCCGAACGCGCGCGTCGTACGCAAGATGGCGCCGATATATCTGTCATCGGGATGGCTGATGCGCGCCAAAATAAGATTATTGGAAATTTGACACAGACGAGCGCGGTTTACGATCGACTTTACTAGACGAACTTCACGTGTCAGAGAATGAGTTCTCTGATACAAAATGATGACGCATTTAAGTGGTCCTCGGGTATTTTTGGGGGACTCGTTTCGAACATTCTTTGTTCAATGGTCTGAGTCATAAAGTCGAAATATTAAGAGAGGTTCGAGAATTCGGAAATATATATATGTAGTAATAGATAGTACAAAATGTACAGCAGTGATGTCAACTTTAAATTTGCCAAAAAAACATTACGAATTTACACGAATTGACTGCTTAGGTTATACAATTTTTTTTTATTGCTCCGATGGTTGGGCGATCTCACAACCCACCTGGTGTTAAGTGGTTACTGAAGCCCATAGACATCTACAACGTAAATGCGCCACCCATCTTGAGATATAAGTTCTAAGGTCTCAAGTATAGTTACAACGGCTGCCCTACCCTTCAAACCGAAACGCATTACTGCTTCACGGCAGAAATAGGCAGGGTACCCTACCTGCGCGGACTCACAAAAGATCCTACCACCAGTAGACCTTTCATAGTATAACAAACCCTTTTAATTGAAGTGACTTAACTATAAATTTTAAGAAAATGAGTTTTAAACTTTGAACGATAAACATGTATTCTATCAGTTTATAAAAGTACATTTTTAAATTCAAAATTAAATTTAAATTTTAGTCTAGAAATGGATAAAGTGCACTTTCCATCCCTTTAAATTAAGCGCATACCTTAAAATTGAAATCGAAAACTGGAAAATTACAATTCTTCAATTTATTACATAGTTTTGGCGTTTACCAAAAACAAAAATTTTGGATTAAGCCACTTAAATTCTAAAAGTGCGATATACAAAATATTAATTAATGTATTTTCTCGAATTCCACGCAATGTAATACAATTACAAATCGAGCACGTGATCCTCATTCTTCAACTCTTAAGGGAAATCAGGCCGTATTCACCAAAAACCTTCCATTGCATTTCATGATCATGAAACCAGAACCTACCAAAGCAAATATTCTTCGATTTAATGGGCACTCTAAATATTTACGAAAATAACATTTAAAATAGAACTTTTCAATTTGTTTTTAGTTCTAATCAATTATAGCTGCAAGACCACTGTAAACTATGATCTATAATATTTTCGCATAAGGTACCTGCTTTTAAACGCAGTGGTAGTGTCATTTTTATGTTATAATTCAATTTATTCATTTTCTATAATATTAAACTGAAATTAACAATATTAGATTAGAAAAATGCAATAGCATTAATCTTAAATGACAATAACTTTGTAGTGGAGATCATATAGTTAACCATCTCTATATACAAAAATAAATTGCTGTTCGTTAGTCTCGCTAAAACTCGAGAACGGCTGGACCGATTTGGCTAATTTTGGTCTTGAATTATTCGTGGAAGCCCAGGGAAGGTTTAAAAGGTACATAAATATATAGAAATACTGGGAATTAAATAAAAATAACAGTTTTGTTTTTCCTTTGATGTGTACCCCGTCGGACGGATTCCTTTTGTTTCTTTTAAGTTTATTTTATACAAAAGTTTAGATTTTTTATTTATCGATTGAGGCACTACGAAGTCTGCCGGGTCAGCTAGTAATAATATACAAATTTATCGTCTGTCCCGATTTTGCATGGGTAAATCAGCACATTGTAAAAGTCTTAAAACTGAATTTTATGCTTCTTCCAGTAAAAGCGACAAACTTCTAACATAAATTTTCAATCCCCAAATCAGCCTGTTAGAGGTACAATTTTACGCCAATGCACGTCTACATTTATTTCTAACCGGTAACAGGTAGGTATGTGGAATTTCATATACTAAAAATAAGCGAATCCCATCAAATCGTTCACCCCATATCTTATCTCATTGAACCTGAGATTTTCAAAAATCCTTCCTTAGTTAAATGCCAACGCCAGTTAAGATAACTTATTATACATGTATAAATAAGTGCATTTATTATATTACTCAATCAAACAAAAACGTTTTCATATAGATACGTAAAACTCAGAAAGCAAAAAAAGACCAATCATTAAAAAAATCAAAGAGGCTGTCAATAAATAGTGAAAGACCATTTTTTTTGCCATTTTCTCACCTTTTGTGAATCGATTTTTTTTCTTAGTGAATATGGATATTAGGGTGTCAGTGATTACGAAAGAGTTTCGATCTTTGGGCGAACACTAGCAAGACGGAATGGCTTGGAGCTAACACACATTAACTTATCCTTGACTTCACATTACAGACGAATCTTCGTGAATAGTTTTCAAAACTGATCTATGAAATTATTAAAATTTACTCATTCTACGTTTGAACCATTGGGTTAGTCGTTCAAAGTGGTCGCTTGTAACCGATATAACGAAGGAACGACTTGGTTTTGTTAACGTTCTCGATCGCGTAAAAGTTAACCCAAATTTGTATGGAGTTCGAACGTATGCCTACGTTTGCCACTAGAGGCGCTGTTCCAACTGCATACAAGTTAACTTTTACGTCGTCAAGAGCGTTCAAAAACTCGCACTAAGCACACTGATGTCTATGCCCAACTATACTTTTTCGTTGCTATGTAATTTTTTTTATTGCTTAGGTACATGGGTGGACGAGCTCACAGCCCACCTGGCGTTATGCGGTTACTGGAGCCCATAGACATCCACAACGTAAATGCGCCACCCACCTTGAGATATAAGTTCTAAGGTCTCACGTATAGTTACAGTTACAACGGCTGCCCCACCCTTTAAACCGAAACGCATTACTGCTTCACGGCAGAAATAGGCAGGGTGGTGGTACCCACCCGCGCGGACTCACAAGAGGTCCTACCACCAGTAGTAGTCATGCGTTCTGATTTGAAGGATGTCCCAACCTTTACACAATAGTTTTTTATCACTTATATAGATGGAAGAGCTTACGGTCTATCTCAGTGATTCTCAACCTTTTTTTTGTTGCGGCACATATTTAACGATTTCAAAATTTGGCGGCACACAAAAAAAAAGAAAAATTATTTTCTTACTACAACACACTGCATAAATAGTTTATCAAAATATTTTAATATACGAAATAAACCAAAATATACTGTAATTTTTTTTTTGTGGATTTAAATATATATTCATGTTTATAATATTTTTCTTTTCAAATGATATAATTTAATAATATTAACATTATTATATATTCGCAAAATTTGGCGGCACACTTTTGAAATTTGGCGGCACACAAAAGCGCCGCGGAACAGTGGTTGAGAATCACTGGCTCTCTGATAAGTTTTAAAATGTAAAACGTTTATAACACGTTTAAAAAAATTAACATACTCTTCTCTGCTTCTATAAAACAAAACCTTACTATTCTCTTATTCTTTATTCTCTTTAGTCATAGTACGGTTGCTCTGAGAAAAAATGATGCAATAATGTATGAAGTTGCGTTTAAACCACATGCACTTTAATATAGGTATTTAATACGTAAACATACACCAGTAATATTTTAAGGTGACGTTTATATCAAATAATGCATGGTATAGTGATGTTAAAGCCATAGGAAAATTAAAATAAGCTTATTGTTGGCACGCTTCTATACCGCACCAACATGCTTTTAGTTAAAAATATTGAAACTATGAAAATAAGTTACAAAACAACTCGGTCTCCTTGAATTAAAAACTTGATTTAAAATTAACATAGATTATGTATTTGTAACATAACTGACTATATAATTCAGTTGCATTTTTTATGATCATCTAAAATTTGCTTTGACAAAAACAACGAAGTGTACTTACACTTACACTTCGTTGTTTTTGTTTTAACCAACACTATGTCTTCATTATACCTTTTATTCTTTTTCCAACTTTGTAATGACATTCAATATGCATTTAGCTTTATTGTGCTTTTCGACCTTAAGTAATAACTTTTATGTACCTACCTTGACGTATTTTTTTTTTTTTAATTTGTGTAATGATGTGTAAGGATATGCTAATTAATAAGCATTCTAAATAATAAATCAGCGCGCTATAATTTTTAAGTCATTCATCGCACCACTAGCGTCAACAATCCTGTCAAATTGTCAAATGTCAAAATTCTTAAATTCAGCCATCTGTCGATTTGCATGGGTGTTTGTCGGTGAATTTAATTTTTCCAGTACTTTATTTCAAAAGGAAGTAATTAAGTGAGAATTTACAAAGAGTAATAGTTAGTGAGTAATCTTTCAACATGCCGGACGTTGGAAACCTTAGTTTGTGTGAGTATTATTACTATAATAACCTTACTTTAAACACGTATGCAAAACGTTTATTGATTTCTAAAAATATTAAAAAAGAAACGTAAAGAGGAATTCTGGTCGTATAGTCACCCTACACTTGTGTGCAGGGTGTTGTTGTTTTCATTATGTAATACAAAATATTCTACATTTAAACTGAAACACGTAAGAAAAAGCACCTAAGGAATGGTTCACTGTTTTATGCCTTTTCATCATTTGTATCACAAAACTTTTATTTGGAATAATGTTCCCTAAACCGCAATAATAACGTAGTATGTACTGCCTTACTAAGTTTTTAAGAATTTGCATTGATCATAAAAATGTTGTAAGATTACATCAGATCCATAATTAACACTAAACTTACCGTAATGGGTCAAATGACCCATTTCGAACTTTTGCATTGAAAATTCACGCATCAACTTATTGCTTTTGCGCATTTGACTTCATGACTTTTTCTTACCAATTAATATACAGTTATTATATATATTTTTTGTTTTGTTTATTTTGAGTAATATTTGTTGTATATCGCTATCTACCCGCTATGGCAGAAATAGGTACCAGTAAGTGTTGGTACGAATAGTGTTAAAAAAAACATATTTTTTTTCTAGCCGAGATATATACCTCAGATAAGAATGGCAATGACGACACAGGTGATGGTACGAAAGAGAAACCATTCAAGACAATTTTGAAAGCAATGCATCATGCTGGCAAAGAACCATTTCCCACAATTTATGTTGACTCAAAAGATGACACTAAAGATTATGATGTAGCAGCAAAATCTCAATTGAAGAAAATCCAAAAGATTTGGGTCCGCGAGAACTATAAGGCGATGGACAAAGCTAAGGCAGAAGAGGAGAACAATGAAAAGAGATCTCAAAACTTAGATGAGGCAAAGAAGATTCTCCTGCAAGAGGATCCAAGTTTACCAAAGGCCACTGTTGTGAAAATATGTGAAAGTGAGTAATTCCTTTGAATGATTAATATTATAACTTGGTACAAATACTAAGCTTAAACAGTATTATATAGTATTTGAATAGTATGTTATGCAATTTTTTATAATTTCAATTATTAAATACTCACTGAAAGAAAACTCACCTTTGTACAACTTATGTATACCTCAAAATATAAAAAATCAAATAAATCTTTACTAGTTATTACTCAAGTTTCAAAGCACCTGAACCAAAAATAAATCTTAACAGTGAAACATTGCACAGATTTTATGTTTAGCACTGATATTGTGAAATTGTGCCTAATTGCCTAACAATCATCCCCATCTACTTACTAAGAGATTCATATGAATTTAAATTATGCAGCCATTCTGGTTACTTATTAAAGTTATTTAATGCTCTTTATTGGACACAATTTGAGCAACAAAATGACATTGTCTCTTTATCCATTTACCTCATCTCAAGGTTTACAAGGATATCAAAGACTATGGGCTCCTGTAACATCTTAAAATGTGTTATCTCTTTATTAATTGACGAATTATATTTCATTAACAAATGTCTGCAGCAACTGAACACCGTGGTCAGAGGATATGCATCAGAGGGTGGGTACATCGTCTCCGGCGTCAAGGTAAATCTCTGGCATTCCTGACCCTGCGTGATGGTACTGGGTACCTACAGTGCGTTCTACATGGTACACTCTGTCAGACCTACAATGCTCTAGTCCTATCTACAGAGTCATCTGTGGTCTTGTATGGAAAATTAGAGGCTGTGCCCGAGGGAAAGAAGGTAATTGTTTGTTATCACCTGTTTTACTCCTATTAAATTTTTTATGCTTATTTGTATAGAACTTAACATTTCATTTTTAGTTTCGTAATATCTCATTGTTCCCAGGCTCCTGGTGGTCATGAGCTGACAGCTGATTACTGGGAATTGATTGGACTCGCACCGCCAGGTGGTGCTGACGCCATCCTCAATGAGGAAGCCTTGCCTGACGTTCAATTAGACAATAGGTGTGTATAGTGTTTACTTCAGTTCTCTCTAGTCGTAGATATAACTAGAACAACTTTAGGTCTAAATTAATCTGGCATTTATTATTTTCATTATAATATCTAGAAATGATAAGTCAAATTAAGCCATAGTTTTTATTAATAGGTATGCACACAGAGAGAGATTGAAGGTGTAGGGTAGTAAATGTGAGGGCTACAAAAGACTCCTCGAAGCCAAAATAGCAATAAATTACTACCTTAACATCAATGGGAAATGTTAATCTAGATTTCTTCAATGTGTATAATGTATAATGTTAGCATAAGTGATGTAGATAACTGTGATGCTTTAAAACAAATAATTGTAATAAATGATTCTATTGTGTAACTAGTCCAATATTTGTAGTAATTTCTATCTGCACATTATGATTGTTATCTTCCTATATATGTGTATGCTTGCTTGTCATTAAGCACTTAAATGGCCAGACAGGTTTTTATAAACTAACTGTGATTGGATTGGTTATTTCATGAAGTTGATATAAAATTGTACCCATTGTTTTTAAATTTACGAAAATCATGCAAATTCCCCTCAATATGAAATGTATGTTGGCTGGCATTGTGAAAGAATGGCAAACTATCAAGTTTATTCAAGTTTTTTTTTCTACAATCATAGTTCAAAAACTGCAATTTAATTTTTTTTTTTTATTGCTTAGATGGGTGGACGAGCTCACAGCCCACCTGGTACTAAGTGGTTACCGGAGCCCATAGACATACACAACGTAAATACGCCTCAATAGGTCTCAAGTATAGTTACAACGGCTGCCCCACCCTTCGAACCGAAACGCATTACTGCTTCACGGCGGAAATAGGCGGGGTGGTGGTACCCACCCGTGCGGACAAAATGAAAATATACCAAAATTTATACTCTATTCTAATTACGAAGACACATTTGACAGATGTTATTATTATGTTATTGTGTGTGTGAATTAATTGTATAATGATTTAGATTGATATGTATAATGATTGTGTATTTTTTAAATGATGTCTATGACCATGAACAAAAAAATGAATATTATTTCAAAATATGCGAAACGTGAAGAGTTACGTTCTAAGAAGTGCCAAAAGGGCCTCGTAATTGGAATAGAGTATGGCTATGTTTGCCTAAAGTTTTTGAAAAAAAGGATTATTGGCCCTGATTAGTGGAGATTTGATCAAATCCAAGGATATATTTTTCTAAATCAATACACCATCTATTGGGTGGACTGGTCCTGTACTTTATTTGTTATAGTGTATTCGATTTTGATCTCTATTCCCAGGCACATAATGATCCGCGGTGAGAACACGTCCAAAGTCCTACGGGCTCGCGCCGCTGTGACTCGCGCCTTCCGTGAACATTTCGCTTCCCGCCGCTATACCGAAGTCACGCCACCGACCCTAGTTCAAACGCAGTGCGAAGGCGGCAGTACCCTTTTCAAGTTTAGTTACTTTGGGTGAGTTAATGTTGCCATGTCTTAATCTTTATAGCTTGTATTCCGATAAAATATTAGCTATTGATAAAATGGTTCGAATGTTTTTTATTTTTTTTATTTATTGCCCTTGTAGGCAGATGAGCATACGGCCCACCTGATGGTGAGTGGCTACTGTCGCCCATGGACTTCAGCAATGCTAGGGGCAGTGCCAAGCCGCTGCCTACCGCAAAACTATGTGAGGTGGTAGTAGAGCGTAGTAGCGAATGTAGGGGCGGCTTCCAAGATGTGGTGATGAACTGGAAAAAAACATGGTGGTCTAAGATAAATATGAAAATTAGATATATAGTTACCACGCAATAAACAGTATCTGCGTTTATTGCGTATTCGACTAGTGATTTCTTAACACACTTCAAGTAAATACTATGTTGTAGTATATGTATTTGGGTACTGAGTGGCTTCGACTTAAAATTAGACCTATCAGGTGGCGTTGTAATCGGATTCTAGACGTTTTTTATTTCTTCAAAATACGCCTTTCATCTTCAAAGCATAAAGTGCTGTCTTGACAACGGTAATAATACAACACTAGTGTATTCTATGTTCCAGGGAAGAAGCTTATCTAACTCAAAGCTCTCAGCTGTACCTGGAAACGTGTCTGGCGACTCTGGGTGACGTTTACTGCATCGCGCAGTCGTACCGAGCGGAGCAGTCTCGCACGAGGAGACATCTCGCCGAGTAAGTACATAAGAATAAAACTGTTCTCGAAGATCATGGATGGTCCCTTTCAAAGTTGTATCTTCTTTATCACTTGTTTTGAAAATCTTTTTTTGGCCATGATAGTATAAATAATGTTATGTACAGTCACCAACAAAACTGGTCTTCCTCGCAGGTACAGTCACGTGGAGGCTGAGTGCCCCTTCATAACTTTTGAAGATCTGTTAAGTCGTCTCGAGGATCTGGTCGTGGATGTCGTAGACCGGGTCCTCGCCTCGCCCGAAGGACAGCTCGTATACGAACTCAACCCGAACTTTAAAGTATGTACCAGTCTCTTGTTTCGTACAGAACTAATCGTAAGCTTTCGTACAATAAGCTAAAGTGAACAGATAATCTTATACCTTTAAACGAGCAATTCTTGTATATATAATCTGAATCTCGGAAACGGCTCCAACGATTTTCATAAAATTTAGTATACAGGGGATTTCGGGGGCGATAAATCGATCTAGCTACGATTTATTTTCAGAAAATGTTGTTTTGTTCGTGTTTTCAATAATCAACTTTATCGATAATGAACTTTATGACTCTTCCCGACATCTATTGGCTAATAATAATAGAGCAACTAACTGCTTTAAAGACACAACAAGATGGCGTTATCAAAAAAAAAATACCGAGCAAAGCTCGGTCATCATCTAGTAATAATAAAAATGATAGTAGATTCATTCTCGAAGCAGCTACTCTTGAGTTGTTAGGTCTCCCTTGGAGGCGCTCGGCTAGCTGTTAGCAAATCCCGCCCCTTCTGGCTGAGCCCTTGCTCTCCCACCTGTCCTTGTGAAACTGAAAAGGCCTCCGGACCACGAGTAAACCCTCAAACATAAAAAAGAACAGATAAAAGACTTATTTTTCCAAAATAAACTTAAACTAATTAATTATAAAGCTCAGAATTCTTCAACACGCAATGTCAATTGAATACGCCGTCACCGTTGTCACACGAATGTGTGGGAGACTACGCGAAGGATCGCGGTTCGCGCGCTTTGATGTCCGTTAAAAAAACGACACAGCTTGGAAAACCGCGAATGCAGCTAAAACTTTGCATAATCATTTGCAAATATCGTCCTACACTTGTGGGTTTGCGTATTCGTGCGAATATGAGTGACCGATATTACGAGAGTCCAGATTCACATTAAAATGTTTGCTGTTTCAACTGAGAATAAAAACAAAACTATGAGTCGAGCGCCATCTATCCCAGATTGATGGTACTACGATATATTAGCAAAATTAGTACATACTTTGATTTATCTATTTAATATTTTTTTATTTTCTTTTATACTTCTCAGAAACCACAGAAACCTTTCAAACGTATGACGTACATAGAAGCGATAGAGTATCTCCGCGCCAACAACATTACGAAGGAAGACGGATCCTTCTACGAGTTTGGAGAGGTGAAAAATTATGCTACGGTCTTACTAAAAGGATACAATATTATTTGAGGAATTATCAAAGCTTATATGCTAGATCAGGTCTATGCAAAGAACGGCCAGCGTCTTCGTTTTCTAACGGCTAAAATCTGAAAATAGTTTTGGATATGAATAGTTTGGATAATAGGATTTTTTGTCAAAACATACAAGCAATATCTGGTATAATTTAACTTTATTCTTGGAACGTGCCATTCCCATGAAACCATTTAAAAGTGAAGCTATCTTTTATTATTATTGGGGGAATTCCCGGAAATCAATTTGTTTATGAAATATTTTTTTCTGCAGCCCTATAGCTTTGGGAGTTTAATTTGGTAGGTTTGCTAGTTTGGATACTTTGGTAGTAAATTTAACTAGCCGCATAGTGCTTCGCAGAATCTACCACCGGATCGGAAACGCAGCTGTGTCTAGGTGGGGTTACGCTGAAATTGCCTCTCAAGGCTATCATCAGCTTGGTAGGAAAAAAAAGCGAGGTATTATTTAAGGACATCCCGGAAATGCCGGAGCGGAAGATGACGGACGCCATTGGCGTGCCGATACTGCTGTGCAAGTTCCCGGCCGAGATCAAGTCGTTCTACATGTCGCGCTGCGTGGACGACCGCCGCCTCACCGAGTCCGTCGACGTGCTGATGCCGGGCGTCGGGGAAATCGTCGGCGGCTCCATGAGGATATGGGACCACGAGGAGCTGATGGAAGGTAACGATGGCGCCAGGTCTCAATACAACTTATAAGAGCTGCCTTATGATCAGTTTAAGACGCTTACGTTACCTTAACCTGTACTCCTTACTGGTGGTAGGGGTAGGTGCCACCACCCTGCCTATTTCTGCCGTGAAGCAGTAATGCGTTTCGGTTTGAAGGGTGGGGCAAGCGTTGTAACTATACTGAAATCTTTTAAATAATCTCAAGGTGGGTGGTGGTATTTACGTTGTAAATGTCTATGGGCTCCAGTAACCACAGGTGGGCTGTGAGCTCGTTCACCTACCTAAGCAATAAATAAAAAACTATTTATATAACATATCTAATCGTTCACCGTAGTTTTGACAAACTATAAGATAATACAATAATATTATAGCATAATAAATACACACTACTTATTTTTCTTTTGGCTCGCATTGCTTATATTTTAAAACTATACTTACTTATTATGGGATCTTTATTATCCCAAAGACCTGAAAAGCATATTCCGGTAATCAATAACAGCGCTATAAAAGGTCACCAAAAAGATATAACATTCACACAAATGTTTAGTATTCTATCTCTCTCTCGCCCGCTAAATAACCTTCAGTATTCTATATCACTCTCGGCCGCTAAGTAAGTAACCTTCAGTATGCTATCTCACTCTCGACTGCTAAGTAACCTTCAGTATTCTATCTCACTCTCATCCGCTAAATAACCTTTAGTATTCTATCTCACTCTCACCCGCTAAATAACCTTCAGTATTCTATCTCACTCTCGCCCGCTAAATAACCTTCAGTATTCTACTTCAATCGCGCCAGCTAAATAACCTTCAGTATTCTATCTCACTCTCGACTGCTAAGTAACCTTCAGTATTCTATCTCACTCTCGCCAGCTAGATAACCTTTAGTATTNTCTCGTCCTCTAAATAACTTTCGTATTCTATCTCACTCTCGGCCGCTAAATAACCTTCAGTATTCTATCTCCCTCTCGCCCGCTAAATAACTTTCAGTATTCTATCTCACTCTCGTCAGCTAATTAACCTTCAGTATTCTGCCTCACTCTCGCCCGCTAAATAACCTTCAGTATTTTATCTCAGTCTCGTCCTCTAAATAACCTTCGTATTCTATCTCACTCTCGGCCGCTAAATAACCTTCAGTATTCTATCTCACTCTCGTCCGCTATGTAACCTTCGGAACCTTCCGTATTTTGTCTCACTTTCGCCCGCTAAATCCTATACGTAGACGTATGTCTCGGCTTAGAGTTCCATAACGCCGGTGCCGTCATGATAATGGTCTTATCGTTGCCGCCGCTGACTACTGCCCGAATCCTGATCACGCAGGAGCAAGTCACCCTCGTCGCCCTAGACACGTCCTTACGGATCCATCAGATCCAATAACTCTTGCATTAGATACCTTCAGCTCTAGCACTAGGAGCAGGCTGAGGAACCCCGGTAACCGTACTCGTCGAACTCGACAAAGAGGTCGACATGCAACCTAACCCATGCATCAGCCCGCTGAGTTTCTCGTCAGATCCTCTCAGCGGGTCGCGATTCCGATTCGGTAGTAGATTCATCCGCGAAGCAATTGCTCTTGAGTTGTTAGGTCTACTTCGGAGGCGCTCGGGCAGTTGTTAGCAAATCCCACCCCTCCTGGCTGAGCATTTGCTCGCCCACTTGTTCTGGTGAAACTGGAAAGGCCTTCGGGCCACCAGTAGTAATCTTTCAATCATAAAAATAAATAAATAAAAAAGTTCCATAACGTCCAGTCGTAAATCTTCACTTGGAATGTTCCAGGTTACAAACGCGAAGGCATCGACCCTAGCCCGTACTACTGGTACACGGACCAGCGCAAGTTCGGCTCGGTGCCTCACGGCGGCTACGGGCTCGGCCTGGAGCGCTTCCTCTGCTGGCTCCTGGACCGCTACCACATCCGGGACGTGTGTCTCTACCCTCGCTTCCTAGAGCGGTGCACGCCCTGAGCGCCTCTACCCGATGACGTATTGTCTTTATTTTGCCTGATAACATGACGTTGTGTATATTGCATTCGAATAAAGCATTTCTGTTAATATAATTTTTTTTTATTTAATTTGTTGGATTGTATTTATATTGCGTTTAATAAAGCCTTTTAAACTGGGATTCGTTGGTTATTTATTTATTTATTTATCCAACTGAAGGTAACAGTAATTAAGAACACAAAGGAATTGGCAAAGAGATTTTCGATGACTCGAAAAGTTACTTGTATAAAATGTATTGGTACGTATGAGAAATATAAATATGGTTTGCGGAGCATAGGGCGTGGTAGCAGGGCCGGAAATTCCGAAGAGCGAAATAGAAAGTTGCATTAATTTAGAAAACTTCGTGTATGTCAGACCCCGGATTTACAAAATACATATACCTATATGTACGTTTGTACATATAATAAAGCACACATATAGCATAATTTCTGCATCCCGAATTCGTTTTAAGCACACAGCCCAAGAGCGCACGCTTTTATTTTTTTATGTTTGAGAGATTACTGGTGGCCTGGAGGACTTTTCAGTTTGACCAGGGCAGGAGGGCGAGCAAGGGCTCAGACAGGAGGGATGGGATTTGCTACCCTAGTGCCTCCAAAAGAGACCTAAAAACTCAAGAGCAACTGCTTCGCGAATGAATCTACTACCGAATCGGAATCGCGACCCGCTGAGAAGATCCCGCGAGAAACTCAGCGAGCTGATGCATGGGTTAGGTTGCACGTCGATCTCTTTGACGAGTTCGACGAGTACGGTTACGGGGGTCCCTACTCCTAGAGTTAAAGCCAAAGGTGTCTAATGCAAGGGTTATTGGATCTGATGGATCCGTAAGGACGTGTTTAAGGCGTGGACGGTGACTGGATCCTGCGTGATCAGGATTCGGGGAGTAGTCAGCGGCGGAAACGATAGATTGTCATGACGAGCGCACGCTTTCGCCATCTCTGTCACGAAGCAATCATGCATCAAAATGTGAAATACACGAATCATCATCGAACTCTATAAAAGGTGTGGTGATACCGCTGTGTATTCGAGAAGAAGGTGTAGTAGTAAAACATCGTAGTTTTATTTACATTTATTATTTCACATTAGTCATTTATTATAAAGATACAAAAGGAACTAACTACCTACATTTATTAGATGTGTAAAAAAATAGATTTAAGACATAGTTAAACCAGCTGTATGTAATGCCATTTATGCATATTTACCGAGCCCATTATTTCACACATTTACCACATTTATTACATAATATTATACTTTTTGCGACATAATATAGCTTTTCAAATAAATATTTAAAACTAGCTGACCCGGCAGACTTCGTAGTGCCTCAATCGATACATAAAAGACCTAAGCTTTTGTATAAAATAAACTTAAAACAAACATAAGGAATCCGTCCGACAGGCGACACATCAAAGGAAAAACATATTTCTTATTTTTATTTAATTCCGAGCATTTTCATATTTATCTACCTTCTCTGGACTTCCACAAATAATTTAAGGCCAAAATTAGCCAAATCGGTCCAGCCGTTCTCGAGTTTTAGCGAGACTAACGAACAACAATTCATTTTTATATATATAGATAGACAGATAGATAGATAACTTTTACATTCGGATTCAGACTAACGTCATAATTCCTTATGTTTGGAAAATAATAATTAGGCTCAGTTTTAGAGTAGCAGTTAGTTTACTAGTAGGTAATTGTGAGTCCGACGGGTAGGTACCGCCGCCCTGCTTACTTCCGCCGTGAAGCAGTAATGCGTTGTAGTGTAAAAACTGATACCTGGAACTCATGACTCAAGCTGGATTGCGGCGTTAACATGGTCGATGTCTATGGGCTCCGGTGACCTCTTACCATCAGATGTGCGGTGAGCTCGTCCACCCATCATACCATAGCCATAAAAAAACGACTTTTTTAGATAAATACTTTAGTCCTATTTGCAGTCCACTTGAGGAAATCGGAAGGGGAGAAGAAGAGAATGTTTATCTATATCGATACTTTAATATATAAAGCTGAAGAGTTTGTTTGTTTGAACGCGCTAATCTCAGGAACTACTGGTCCGATTTGAAAAATTCTTTCAGTGTTAGATAGGCCATTTATTGACGAACTCTATAGGCTATACAAACATCACTGTAAGACCAATACAAGTGCACCAATAAAGAATGTTTCAAAATATTTTCACTTTCTACGCAAATGAAGTGGGGGGTAAAATTTAGCGTTATGGTAAAGTAATTATTCCACGCGGACGGAGTCGCGGGCAAAAGCTAGTTCGATCATATTCTTAAAATCTATCGTCACTTGCGCATCCGCTTAGCCCTTTAGGGCAGCCACTCGGCATCGCTGTCCATAGGTCTGACTGCGTATGGGTTCGAAGGTGGTTCGGTAAGGTCCTCCTTGCTGCTAGCCACTTTGTGGTACACCTTCTTTCCAGCCTCCACAACGTATTCCACGCCGTCAGCTGTAATAAATACGTTATTAATATAAAAAAGTTTTTAATTTACAATGGCCCAAAATAGGTATACATGGAATGGTACAAACAATGGTATTTTATTGCTTAAATACAATACAGTGTATACAAATACCGCCATCCATTTTAAGACATGAGATATAAGTTTCAATTGCATAATATATTTACTTAGTCTGGCCATAAATATTGTTACAAAGGAAAACAAAAGGAAAACAAAGAAAAAAGAGGCTTAAATTAAAGGCTTTAAATATATCCTTTTTAAATTATTATTTTAAACAGTATTATTGAATTATGTAAACTGAACTCCTTTTTTTCTCAATGGCAGTCAAGTCAGTCAATAAGTCTAAGAAAAATGTATTTTTTTAAACTAAAGAATTTTACATTATTGCTTAGACGGGTGGACGAGCTCACAGCCCACCTGGTGGTTACTGGAAACCATAGACATCTACAACATAAATGCGCCACCCACCTTGAGATATAAGTTCTATAGTCTCAAGTATAGTTACAACGGCTGCCCCGCCCTTCAAACCGAAACGCATTACTGCTTCACGGCAGAAATAGGCAGGATGGTGGTACCTACCCGCGCGGACTCACAAGAGGTCCTTACCTTACCAGTAAAGGTTTTTTTTACATACTTATCAATGAAATGTTCAAACTAAGTTACCAATAGCTCCGCCAGTTTTCCTGACAGCTTCGCCGATGTTGTGAGACGAGAAAGTCTCGGGGTTTATATCTATGTTCACGCCTTCAGATACGCCGTCGGGTAGACCTGGACATTCGTTCTGTGATATGATCGAAAGATCATAAGGGTCCACTCCATACGAAGAAAGCTTTGTACGCATCTGTGGAATGAACATGTATACTAATGTATCTGGTATCGTAGGGCGAAATCTAGTGGATTTTAACAATAAAATCTTTATTTCAAATAACACTGACATTCATTTTCTTTTGAAAACAAATTATTGTGCCAAAGTAAACTAACTAAAGACTATAAAAATAACATGCAAATTAAAACTCAAAAATATCGATCTGCCCACACATATATGCTTATATATACATGTGCACTCATTGTAGGCTCAATGCAGTGTGCTTAGTGCGAGTTTTTTAACGTTCTCGATAGCGTAAAAGTTAACTCAAATTTGTATGGAGTTGCAACAGCGCCCCTAGCGGCAAACATAGGCAAACGCTCCAACTCAATACAAATTTGAGTTAACTTTTACGCTATCGAGAACGTTAGAAGACTCGCACTAACCACACAGGTATCCGAACGAAAAAGTTACCTTCTTAGTGTTTACTAGAGGTCCCGCAGTAGTCGAAATTCGACTATAATTAATTGGAATTGTAAGTTTGTACACTATTATGCTGGTATTTTATACTTCTATAATCACAAATTTCGCCAAGACTACACTATAAAAAAATATTAATAAAGACAATATTTAATCTATTCTCAATTTGACAACAGACGTCAAGGACAAAAGATTGACAATAAATAGTATGCATGCGTGTGTGCGTCAAATACATGGTATGTAGTGTGTGTAATGTTTTCTTTATTGATTTAATGTATCTTTTATGCATTATTTTAAAAAAATATTAGCATTGTGCACCTCTTCTCTATATTCTCTATAAGTGTGGAAAATTTCATACTCCTCCGTCCGCGCAATTTTCGTAAAAAGGGATACAAAGTTTTTGCTTCACGTATTAATATAACTATATAGATAGTTCGCAATTGTATACGAAAAAAACAATAATTTTCGGATCAACTACGAACAACTCAATTCTCAGGGGAGAGCACAGTCTGCTAGCCACTTTAATTAGATCCCACCCCACCTACACCCTGTATACGATCGTAAGGTCTAAGTCGTCTCGTTGAACAAAACGGTAGGCAGCGGCTTGGTAACGCTAGGCAGCACCTTAGAAGCGGTGAGCAGCGGTTTGGCTCTGCCCCTGGCATTGCTGACGTCCATGGGCGACGGTAACCACCAACCATCAGGTGGGCCGTACGCTCGGTTGACTATAAGGGCAATAAAAATATATAAAAAAAAACAATTTTCCTCACAGCCCACCTGGGGTTCAGTTGTTACCGGGGCCCATAGACATCTACAACGTAAATGCCGCCCACCCACTTTGAGATATAAGTTCTAAGGTCTCAGTATAGTTACAACGGCTTCAAACCGAAACGCAATACTGCTTCACGGCTAAAATAGGCAGGGTGGTGGTACCTTACCTGTGCGAACTCACAAGAGGTCCTACCACCAGTAATTACGCATATTATAATTTTGCGGGTTTGGTTTTTATTACACGATGTTATTCCTTCACCGCGAAAGTCAATCGTGAACATCTGTTAAGTGAGTACGTATTTCATTAGAAAAATTGGTACCCGCCTGCGGGATTCGAACGCCGTTGCGCCGTCAATCAGATAGGAATGCACCGGACGTCTTATCCTTTAAGCCACGACAACTTCAACGAAGGTTTAAGCATATTATTAAAAGAACTGCAAATTAGAAGCATTTGGTATTGCATTGTATACTTACTTTATCAACAAACATTTTGTCGAGTTCTTTCGTTCTCGAGAGGATAGTGGCAGATCGTCTATGAGCGAACGCTAACTTCTGACAAGTGAAGACCGCGGCGTATGTTGTGTAGTCCGTTGCCAAAACTGTGTAGCTTGCTGAGCCGGCAACGCCTGAACGATTTTTTTTGTTGTTGTTACCTAATCTTTTTTATTTTTTATTGCTTAGATGGGTGAACGAGCTCACAGCCCATCTGGTGTTAAGTGGTTACTGGAGCCCATAGACATCTATAACGTAAATGCCGCCACCCACCTTGAGATATGAGTTCTAAGGTCTCAGTAAAGTTACAACGGCTGCTCTACCCTTCAAGCCGAAATGTAATTTTGCTTCACGGCTGAAATAGGCAGGATGGTGGTACCTACCCGTCCAGACTCACAAGAGGTCCTACCACCTGTAAATCGCTGGTAATCTAAAGGGTTATTACAGCTACTGACGAATCGATAGGCGAGCTCAAAGGGCTTACCTTGCGAATTACAATAGCCCTAGCACGAGCAGTGCTTCGCTGAATTAATACCGCATCAGAATCGCGATCCATCGAGAAACTCACTGAGTAAGCTATCAGTTTCCGCGTGTCAAATTTTAAAAGCATTGCGTAAAATAGGCAGCGGCTTGGCTCAGTAGGCAGCGGCTTGGCTCTGCTCCTGGCATTGCTGAAGTCCATGGGCGACGGTAACCACTTACTATCAGGTGGGCCGTACGCTCGTCTGCCTACAAAGGCAATAAAAAATAAAAAAAAATTGAATTCAAACTTTCGAACATGTTTTAATATTCTCATCGCAGTAAGTATCCACTATACAATCTTTATTCATTTTGGTGAAAGTTATCTGTGCACATCGCATCCTTCTACAAAAAAAACCATAATATATTTTACTGTCCTAATTATTTTACGTCAGCTTGAGATTTAAAAAAAAAACTTACTCAGAGGGAATCGAACCTTCATCCTTGCAGGAACAGCGGGGTCAGGTACTGTCAGGACTCCAGTATATCTGTATACAGACAAACGTTATTCAGATATCATAAGATTCATAAGGCGCTTAATCTCATAGACATTACAATGAATATGCAATGTATCGCAAAATTCATTAAGTAATTGCATGTTTTCATTTGATTCAGTGATCATTCTAGATTTTTTAATTAGCCAAATAGGCGATTATAAATTAACTTTAATCTTTTTTTACTATGTTTTTTATTGCATAAAGCCCCATCCGCCTTGAAGAATGAGTTCTAAATCTCAGATTTTACAGTATAACGGCTACTCCACCTTTCACTCCGAAACAGATTACTTACATCACCGCAGAAATAGGTAATGTAGTGGTAGATACCTGTGCACAAGACGCCAGCCAGTAATAACGCTTATTATTTTTTGGCGAGTTTTTCGCCTATCTATTTCGCCCAACGGGCTATTCCAGCTACACCCGGTCGGGTAGGCGAGCTCACGGGGCTCTAACCAAAGGACGTTGCTAATACTAGCAAGGGCAGTGCTTCGCAGAATCTACCACTGGATCGGAATCGCGACCTACTGAGAAGTTACCGCGAGAAAATCGTATGTATTTGTAGGCGGGATTCGAACGCCGCGCCGGTACCATCCCATCGCTTAATACGAATGCACCGGGCGTCTTATCCTTTAGGCCACGATGACTTTGAAAGTACGTCTAAATAAAACCTAATATTTCGGTATTACTTGTAGTCGTGCTTCAAGGGCGTCAATCCCAGAATGAAATGTTGAGAGTCCTGTTCCAGCTGATATTGTCCAGGCTCGTCGGTCCTGCTAAAGTTGTACGTGATGCAGTGTGATGCTGTTGAGGTCTTCTGTATAACGTACCACACACCTAGCAACTGTGGATTACAAAAATATATTAGTAGAATTGGGATCATGGCGCATAAAATAAAACTACTTCACTGTTGCACTTTTATTGTCTCTTTGAGGACTTTTTGGCGGGAACGCGAGGAGTGAAGTTGTTTGATTTGTTTTATTTTGTCTATTTAGTGTTTCTTCAGGTTTAAATGTGTAATAACTGTGGTTTATTAACTGTTCAATATCTGTGAAAGTGCACAAATGTGGAAAAATGAAACAAAGCCGCTGGACGTAACTTCTCGGGATCCTCCAAAAAGTCCACTGAAAGAATCTCAGTGAATGACTACCATTTTACTGAGATTATATTTCATCCCATATCATCTTATTTCATTTCATTTTATTTCATCTCAGTTGATTAATGTCTCAAATTAATCATCTTCCTTTCATTTCACTCCTTATTATCATTATTCATATAATTAAGAATATCAATTAAAATAAGACTTGACCTAAAGGTCTTAGTTACCAGGTCATAAAATCCCTTAAAAAAATTAACTCTTTAAATGCCATGTAGGGCAACCCTACGCGGCGCACTGAAGTAATTATTTCTGATTATTTCTGTTACTAAGGCGCCTGGATTGCCTAACGTTACCTTCTCTTATTTGTTAATCTATGTTTTAGTCTTTTAGGTCTCTTAGAAATATATTCATTCTCAGTATCTTCGGATTCGTCTTTCCGAGAGTCTACCAGAAATTCCAACGCCTTAGTAGCAGAAAGCGTCATAATTACATGGCAATCAAAGGGTTAACTGACACCTTTTTTACGCTCTGCTCATTCAATCGCCTTCGCCATCTTCCTTTTCTCTGTCATTCTCTTTTCCTTTTCTTACCGTTTCCTCTCACTCACATCTTAAAGCTCTGTTCCACATTCTTTACACACGTACCGTTCTTACCAATCCTAAATATATATTTATTTTTGTTATCGTAATGATTTTGTTTTTACGGTTATCAATACCGCCACTGGTCATACATGATGTGGATTTTTTTTATTGCTTAGATGAGTGAACGAGCGCACTGCCCCTGGTGTTAAGTGGTTACTAGAGCCCATAGACATCTACAACGTTAATGCGCCACACACCTTGAGATATAAGTTCTAAGGTCTCAACAACGGCTGCCCCATCCTTCAAGCCGAAACGCATTACTGTTTTACGGCAGAAATAGGCGGGGTGGTAAATATTATATACACATTATTATGATTCACAAAATTTACTCTAAGGTATTTTAAGGGTTCGTATTATTTAATCGATTTTGTCTAGCATGCACTACGCATCGTATTACGCGTACCCTTTTTTCCGAAAGAATCCCCAATGCAAAGTCGACAATAGATATTTTTTGCCTCGAACCCGATTCTTAGCTCATGATCTTCCTAGAGCGCCAGAAATAGCTAGAAAGTTTCGTCACAATTCGATGATTAGTTAAGTAAGGCATAGAATATACAAAGAGATAATGTTAATAGACTTGACATGCTCTGTACTACTTAAGAGAGAAAGTAAGTTAACAAATTATTTGTTACAAGCATTAAAATTTCTCGTCTATCTATTCTATCTATCTATTTCTATCTATTCTAGCCTCGAGGGGTTATACCAGATTTGTAGAACGAGATTTTTCGTTGTTAAATTTTTGTTATTATAACAGTAGATAAGGAAACATTTGGTGTTCATTTTTTACCGGGGCCATAGATCATTTATGTTTAACATAACGTAAATACCGCCAATTCGCCTTTTACTGGTGGTAGGACCTCTTGTGAGTCCGCGCGGGTAGGTACCACCACGCTGCCTATTTCTGCCGTGAAGCAGTAATGCGTTTCGGTTTAAAGGGTGGGGCAGCCGTCGTAACTAACTATACTGAGACCTTGAACTTATATCTCAAGGTTGGTGGCGCATTTACGTCGTAGATGTCTATGGGCTCCAGTAACCACTTAGCACCACATGGGCTGTGAGCTCGTCCAACCATCTAGCAATAAAAAAAATCAGAGGTATTCGGAATCGAAATCGTAAAAAATGTTTTTTAGCACCTACCTATGTTAAATGTTTTTTTTCATGGCATTATAAAGTTTTTTATCGTTTATCGTTTTTATAGTTTTCACGAAAAAGAAAATTATTAGTACTTTAATCAAATCAAAACAATGAAGTTAACGTTTTAAATATAATAGTCAATAAATATATAGTAAATTGTAACTATATAGTGTGAATATTTTAATTCACAACAAAACATATAGGTAGGTACCTATTCTGTTTTCAGTTTTCTATCGTCTACGCGTAATGAACTATTCATTTCCTAAAATATACATAACAAAATGAATTAAAACAATATAGTGCAAGAGGATCATAGACTGACGACTTATTACAAAAATATTAACAGACTGTGAATGAACAGTAAAAGTGACGATCAAATAACGTTTTATTGTTTTAGAATTTCAATCACAGTAGTACACTTTTCCATAAATAACAATCTTCCAGTGTTAAGTATTGTTGACCTAAAGCTGATAACCTCATACAATAAATGAAACAAAGACTCACCCTGTTCATCTCAAAACCGCTCATAGGCTCAACAATGGGACATGATCCTAAATGATAAGTGTGACTGTAAACATAGGTAACAGTCAAAAACACTCCTAATACCGTCAACTTACACATTTTGTTACAATATTTGCGAGTTACGTAGTTTTAAGAAATATGTGTTAACACGACTATCGACGCGAGCGATCGCTGGATGACTGAGTGAAGTGAAATGTTTCAAATGTTTGAAACTTGAATGAATGACTATACGCGTGACGCACCCGCTCATCATTCAATATTTTAATGTTGTTTATTTGACCTTACGTCTGTGAGATTTTGATTTCAAGGAACAACCGTTAGCTAATGTGTAAATAAATATTTTTGCTATGTTTTCTAAGAATCTCACCAAAAGACAGTGCATAATTTAGCTTGTATCTATATAGTCATCTTGAACAGCTGACGGTGACGGGAAAGGTAGATGGCAAACGTCCCAGAGGACGCAGTCCTACGAGATGGCCAGACCAAATACGATCTTCTCTGGACATCAACTTCCACAATGCCTTCCACAAAGCTAAGGATCGTAGAAGATGGAGGGAAATCGTACGGAAGAAACTGATGCAGCGGGAGAGTCACGACCCTCAGTAATGAGGAAAACGACGCGAGGATGAGGATATAGTCATTTCATAGACAGGAAAAAAGAAAAAAAAAACATGAATGTACCTAAATTAATATAGTCTACTTTGTATGTGTTTGATTTCGTATCGATTTTAGGGCTACTTATGTATACATACGGTGACCATTCGTACTGTTTAAAAATAAATGTTTTTTTTTTGCTCCTTGTTCTGGTTTTTATACAAAAATAATTGTCACTCTAGCTGTGTAAGAAAATGGTCAAAAATGTTCTTTTCTTTCGTCCGTATATCCGTATTTTACAGCAATTTAACACAACCAATTAACACAAGCTACATAATAGCGTGCTTACTGATCTGAAATCGTTAAGTATAGTGCTCCATGATAAGCGCCAAAGGTCTTAAAAATGTTTTAGATATTTCCAAATAAATATTGTTTCCATAAATAGTTGATCAGATATGATATATACCAAAAAAGTCGCGAGAAGTTTTCCTCTAACTTAAAATGATAGATTAAGGAAAATAATAAAATTAAAAAGATACATAAGCATTAAAGAAGTTAATGTGTAGGCGTTTTTTTTGTTGTTGAGGAATGTCATAGTAGATAATATAGTACATAGATAATATAATATATACAGTCGAAACAAGATTTAATAGAAAATACCATCCGCGCGAAAAACTTTGCAAACTATACAATATTTTTAACATTAAATACTTTTTTTAAATTCAAAGAGTCTTTCGTCTTAAAATTAATTTCGAACCTGTTTTGATGGGACTTAAATTGAATAAACTAATTCCTGTAGTTTTTTTAAAATAAACTTTAAGTACATATATATACAAAAGTTAACCAATTAAGCAATTAATATACATAATAAAGATTCTAATTAAAACAATTTATTCTCTAGCTTATTCCAATTAATAGGAAAATAATTTACATAAACAAATATGTAATGACGCACAAATATTCTGACAAAAACGTGACTGTTCCTAAAACAACTGACAATTACTTGTCAGTCCTATGAACCTATAAAATTAAATTATAATAATGTTTTTTTTAATCCGAATTATTATCAAATTTTTTTTTTTAAGGATGCTCATTTTCCATTTCTGTTTCGTTTTATTTGACTATAAGGATAAGACGCCTCATATACATATAGTAAAGAGACGAAAATGCAGATGTTCAATGTTTGGAACGGGAATCGATTTTCGATTAAAAAAGTTATTAGTAATAATAAGACGTAATGTTAATGCCGAATAGGTAGTTGTCGTCTGTTTTTTTTATTTATTGCCTAGGTGTGTGGACGAGCTCACAGCCCACCTGGTCTTAAATGGTTACTGGAACCCATAGACATCTACAACGTAAATGCGCCACACACTTTGAGATAAAGTTCTAATGTCTCAATATAGTTACAACGGCTGCCCCACCCTTCAAACCGAAACACAAGAGGTCCTACCACCAGTGTTGTCTGTTGATATTTAGGACTATTACCAATTTTTCTAATAAAATACGTGATTAAATTTTCACGGGTAACTTCCATGATGAAGGAATAAAATCGTGTAATAAACAACCAAACCCGCAAAAATTATATTTGCGTAATTACTGGTGGTATATGTTCTATCATGTGAGCCCGCACGGGTGTGTAGCACAGCCCTGCCTATTTCTATTCTATATATATATAATCTATATTTCTAAGGGTAAAGATAAATCCTTTAAACTCAAGACTGAGACTATGTAGGCGGCGACTTGGCTCTGCTCCTGGCATTGCTGAAGTCCATGGGCGACGGTAACCACTCACCAACAGGGAGGGCGTATGCAATAAAAAAAAGCATGTCTTAAGAAGGGTGTCTATATTTACGTTTATGATATCTATAGGCCTGGTAATCCCTTACCACCATGTAGACCGTGACCTCGTCTGCCCATTTAACAAATAAAAAACTCCAATACCCGTCAAGCAGATCAAATAGAAAAACGGCTTTATCAGTGGCACTTCGATAAAAATGATCTTAAACAATGGTATTATTGTAATATGTGTAAAAGAAATGATCGATCGGAAGCGTGTTATCAAAAAGTTTGTATGAATTATTAAATTCTGTATACAGCTTGGTCTTGTTTTTAAAGAGCGCGATGCACTGTTAAAATGAATCATAACAGACTGATAGTAACATTGACACACCGACGTTCACATTACAGATGTTTCCGGTTACGAATGAATAATTTATTCACAGACAAAGAAAGGTTTTAGAGAACTCCGCGGAGCGTTCAATAACACGCAATTGTTTTTTTTAACCGCTTTCAAAAAAAAAGGAGGCTCTCACCTCGACCGTAATTTTTTTGTGAGTGTTTGTTGTCTCGGAACTTTTGTCTAGGTGAAGCGTTTCTGATGTTTTTATTTATTTATTTCAAAGCTGATAATTCTATGTGATACCATTCTTAACGTGGTAGGACCTCTTGTGTGTCCGCGCGAGTAGGTACCACCGCCCTGCCTATTTCTGCCGTGAAGCAGTAATGCAAGGGTGGGGCAGCCGTTGTAACTATACTTGAGACCTTAGAAGTTATATCTCAGGGTGGGTGGCGCATTTACTTGTAGATGTCTATGGGCTCCAGTAGCCACTTAACATCAGGTGGGCTGTGAGCTCCTTCACCCATATAAGCAAAAAAAAAAACAGGTCTGACTGGTAGCTTTTGAGTTATCATTAATAATACATATTTAATTGATTTTTTTATGGCCCTTGTAGGCAGACGAGTATACGACCCATTTGATGGTGAGTGGTTACCACCCATGTACGTCGGCAATGCCAGAGGCAGAGCTAAAGGGCTGACCTACCGCTGACTTCAATTACATTTTTAGTCATTTTATTTTGTTAATATCAGTTTCATTTTATTTATTCAACACGCTACATAACTTGACCTGTAACCTATTAATCTGTGTAACGGAAAATGTTTCAACGTATTTCCAGCAAACTATAAGACGTCCGATTAACTTGAAATTTAAACATGAAACTTGAATACTATTTAGGACCGTTGACAAAACGATAATTTTATTACTATGACCAATTATCAGGACCGGCAAAACGTTTTTTTATTTATTTATTGCTAAGGTGGGTAGACGAGCTCACGGCCCACCTGGTGTTAAGCGGTCACCGGAGTCCATAGACATCAACTACGTCAATGCCGCCGCACATATTGATATATGAGTAGTAAGTCACAGTTTTTACAGTACAACGGTTGCCCCACAGCATTACTGCTTCACGGCAGAAATACCGTGGCGGTACCTACCCATGCGAGTTCATAAGACGCCCTATCATCAACACTAAAGAAACTAGTTTTTTTTTTTTATTGCTTAGATGGGTGGACAATCTCACAGCCCACCTGTTATTAAGTGGTTACTGGAGCCCATAGACATCCACAAGGTAAATGCGCCACCCACCTTGAGATACAAGTTCTAAGGTCTCAAGTATAGTAACGCAAACCAATTTTCCACTTGCGTGTCTTTTAACAAATTATCTTTGTTTATATATATCGTTAATAGATAATGTTATTGTTCAAACCATAATGTCAATAACCTAGACGTCACACTTTTCATCTTTGTACTATTAATTCGTATTATTTGAAATCGTGACTTGTTTTCGTATTGTGATAGAATGTTATCGATCAGAATAAAGCTTCGTTAAACTGACTACTGTACCACGGAGCACGAGTTCGATTCCCGATCGGCAACAATTTATAAGTTAATTATTTATTCGGCTCACAATACACATCACAAGCTAAAAAGATACATAAAATACACAAGTAAAAATTAACAAAATCTGGCTTGCAACATAAGTTATGTGCGCACGACAAAACAAGACAATTTTTTTTTTGTCTGGAAGAAATCGCCGGACTTCCGCCCTTCACTGGGGATGGAGGGCGGGGCATGTCGGAGTCGAACCGACTAAAACGTCCTGTCTCTCAACAACCAACGTCCAAACCTCGCATGAGACAAAACTCATGAAAAGGCAAAGGGGGGAAAGTGAAGCGCTTAGTGCGGAGCACATCTCTCCCGTCACCCTTCCCCTCGGGACGCCGGACTAGCGGTCGTCGGCGCCACGACCACCAGCCCTCTCGGTAAAACAAGACATAGTGCTTAATTTGTACAACAACGATCCTTACAATTCATACGATAAAACAACACGATAACGAAAACTAATCTAACTTATAATGTAAGGAAAAAAAAAATCACAATTTAATACATAAAACAAGTAAGCTCGGCAAGTAAACTAACCCACAGACAAGGCCCACTGAGTTTCTCTCCGGATCTTCTCTGTGGGTCACAGTGCTAGGGCCAGTGTTAGTAACACCTCCGGTTTGAGCCCCGAGAGCTCACCTACTAGCCAGGGTAACGCTGTTATAGCCTCCAAAGGCTATCAGCGTAGTTTGAAAAAAAAAGTCAAACTCCATAACTCAAACATTTTTGTTTATCATAAGCCGTCCAGCCATTCACGAGTTCATTGACCCACGCGTTCATCACGCGTTAAATACTTATAACAGTATCATATACAAACCGAGACAATCACTAAATGTATGAAAAAACATCGATTCCTTAGACTCCCGCGTCACCTATCGTACATTAATGGTACCAACTCCGAACTGTTATTAGATAGCGATATTGTAATATTTTTTTTCGATATTAATCTAAATAATAAATTGACAATAACAAACGCGAAATTAAACCGTAAAATTGAGTTTATTGTGTCTATTTTTCCAGAAAACTGGAGAAGTATTATAAAAATATTTTAAATTAGAAGTTACGGGTATGCGAATCTCGCTTCTTCGGGCTATAACTTACTACCTTAACATCTTTACGTGGTAGCAGCATCTTCACCTAACTTCTAAAGTTTAAACTTCTCTAATATGAACAGCGACACGTGTCATCGTGTTATGTAATAACATACTGATTATTACTCATTGTATACGATATGTCATTCGTAGACTTCCGGTATTCGCCTAACAGAGGTAATATAAAGACGTCAATGGAACACAGACCTTTACTCTAGTAGATATCGGACCACTGCCATTGTGACTCACGCGCACACTCAAGCGGAATGTAGATTGACCACACTGGCTTAATGACCAACATGGAACTCGTCTTGATATTTGTACTAATAAAAGAAGGACACTTCTTAGACTTTATTAATTGTGAATTGTTTTTGTTTCGAGAAAGTTGAACGTAATGTACGACACACTGATCTATTTTTTATGTTTCATTGCCTAAACAAACAAAGACATGGAACAAAACAAGTCAATATAAAATGTAGTAAAGTCGATATAAGTCGTGGCCTAAATGATAAGAACGGTGCATTCGTATCGAGCGATACGACTGTGCCGATGTTCGATTCCCGCAGTCCTGTAAAAAAATCCTGTAAAAAAAAAATTTCAAATGAAAAACGTACTTAGCGTATTTTCAGAAATTACTTCCACGATGAAGGAGTAACATCGTGTAAGCAAAAATCAAACCCACAAAAAATTTAATTGGCGTAAATACTCTACCACCAATTTTGCGACTTGATTTTCGATTAAAAAAGTTATTAGTAATGATAAATCGTATTATGGACGTCGAATAGGTAGGTATCGTCTGTTTTCTATTTATGTTTAAAACTATTAGCAATTATTTTAATGAAACACGTACTTAAATGTTCACGAGCGACTTCCACGGTGCAGCAATATCATCTTGTAACAAAAACCAAATCCGCAAAAATTATATTTGCGTTATTACTGGTGGTAGGGCGTCTTGTAAGACCGCACGTGTGCACGGCTGGTAACCAACACCTTGCGTATCTCTGCAGCGAGGTAGTAATTCGAGTAAGTAACACCATATAGTACGTCACCATGTTCACCCGTCTAAGTAATAAATAATAAATAATAGTGGTGATAAAAAATAAATTATAAATGTCATCGGTCTTTAATAAGTATACCAAATTTCGAGTTAATCCGACGTTTTGAAGGGGGTCAAAATCATGTTCAACGTAACATACTAACATACACACGTCTGAAGCTAATAAAAGCGTATTAAAAAACAATTCGGGGTCTGACCTTAGGGGAGATCGGACGCTTGGGCGAGGGTGAAGAGGAGTCGTTTAGTGGCTAAGGCCCTAAATTCACGCCCTTGGATCCATTGTCCACTCTTTTGCACTTGCGGACCAGTCCTGCATAAGTCGCGCACCACATAGGCTCGGGGACCTCAACAGAAGGCTCGGCCCATGGCCCGAAAAAAAAAAGGGATCGAGCAACGTACTTCTGGTACCACGAACGTTTTATTTCTTGGATTTTTTTTTATTGCTTAGATGGGTGGACGAGCTCACAGCCTAATGTTACTGGAGCCCATAGACATCTACGACGTAAATGTGCCACTCACCTTGAGACATAAGTTCTAAGGTCTCAAGTTTCACTGGTGGACGACCTCTTTTGAGTCCGCACGGGTAAGTACCACCGCCCCACTTATTTCTACCGTGAAGCAGCAATGCGTTTCGGTTTGTAGCCGTTGTAACTATACTGAGACCTTAGAACTATACTCAAGGTGGGTGGCGCATTTACGTTGTAAATTCTATGAGCTCCAGTAACCACTTAACATCAGGCGGGCTGTGAGTTAGTCAACCAATAAAAAAAAGTATAGTTACAACGGCTGCCCCACCCTTCAAACCGAAACGCATTACTACTTCACGGCAGAAATAGGCAGGGTGGTGGTACCTACCCGCGCGGACTCACAAGCGGTCCTACCACCAGTAAAATATGAAATACGCACCAGTCATACGAAATGAGATGTATGTTTTTGATACAGTTTGGAAGTGGCAATAGATACACCTTGGTCACAGCAGCTCCATTAGCGATAGTAAAACGTTGCTCAATTGATCAGATGGGGGCTTAACAAAGACATCCTGTTAACGATTAAGAAGACTCAGGTCTGATTCTTGGAATTTACGAGCTCCGTTTTATGTTGGGGGAAATTTGATAGACCACCGTCAAAATATAAGAATTTTAAATATATTTTTTACTTTTATAGTTAAACATATCCAGGGGTGATAGATTGTTTAGATTAAGCGACATTTTTGCAACTTTACAGGAGAGCCATTTAAAGTTTAAGATTTGGAAAAAATATCATAACCAAACAATAATTCAGCTATTTGAATGGAGTAAACATGATTGAAGTTTACTCCATTCAACCTGCAAGCCGACCTGTACGTCACTCTCGCGGCCGTATGCCCCATGCCCGTTCGCTATACATAGTTTTTAGTATCTATGTCCATCTTTTGACAGAGTGTATAATCTATGTTCCGGGCGCTTCCGTTCGAGTGTGAGTAGCCGAGTAGCGTGCGCCCGCGTCTTGTTGTAATTATCCCTTTAAATCGAAAATTGTTTAAGAATGATTAGAATTCGAAATTCGATACTAGTGACTAACCCATAGTTTTTTTGAATAAAAATACCCCTAAGATCTATCCTTAACTATAAGTTCAATTAAGAATAGTACAAAGATAAATGTCGCGTATTAAGCGAAATGTCGCTTAAACAAAATAGCCTGTCATTCCTCAAATTATGTGTTCACGGTCCACTGGGTGCTAAGTAACATGACATATAAATGAATTTTAAATTGTATTGGTATGACAAACTGTCCCAAACCGAAGCTCATCGCGATAGAAAATAGTTAAGATGGTCGTACCTAGCCAATGGGGTCATAGACTCATACATCCTAGCATCAGTAGATTGGACGTATATGGGTCGAAGCCTGAACAGTAACAGCGACTTTTGCCAAATTAAAGAATGATTTATCCTTTTAATAACATCTAAAGACTGTCAAAACTGACTTATTAAATGTGGAACAAGTTCTTATGTATTTTAAGGTAGTATTTTGATGTTGATCTCTATTTAATCCAAACTAGTGGTCACCCGGTAGTCAAAATTCGACTATAATTAATTGAAATTATAAGTTTGTACACTATTATGATTCTATTTCAAAGACACTTTATAACACTTCTATAATCAGAAATTTCGCCAAGACTACACTATAGAAAAATATTAATAAAAAAAAACAATATTTAATCTATTCTCCATTTGACCACAGACATCAAGAACAAAAGTTTTGACGATAAATAAATAGTATGCATGCGTGTGTATGTCAAATACATGGTAGTGTTTGTAATGTTTTCTTTATTGATTTGTTGTATCGTTTTATGCATTATTTAAAAAAAATATTAGTATTGTGCACTTCTTCTCTATATTCTCTATAAGTGTGGAAAATTTCATACTCCTCCGTAAGTGCAATTTTCGTAAAAAGGGATAAAAAGTTTTTTCTTCACGTATTAATATATAGATTAAACAAAACCAACGTAACTCGGAAGTGTTTTAAGAAATTCCACAGCTTTCTTCGACAGTGCTTCTCTAGAAATCGTATTGCCGCGTACCATTTGGCGTTGCAATCAAGTTCCTTCCACGCTATCGCCTGAGCACTAAGGCTTGTTCTTCTTTAGACGTATTTTCAAAAGTCATCAGCAGTAAGAAACGGTTTGCTGGTGTTCCTAACATTTGGGATGACCAAGATCGACGGTAACTGTTTGACGTTAGATAGGACTTATGCTCGTTTACCGACAAAAGCAATAAAAAACAAATACACACAAACCTAGTAGAACAGAAAGCGTACATGACCCACACACTTACAGGTCAGCCGGTTTTTGGCCGTGAACGCTAATATTTGAATGCCATATAGGAATCCATACTAATATTACAAATGTGAATGTTTGTTTGTTTGCTTATTTGTCCTTCTGTCACGCCCAAACAAAGTGACAGATTGACGTGATTTTTTAAGTAATACACATAGGGCACATAGGGCACATAGTGACTGTGCTTGGCCAGAGTTTGATTTTTGTAAGTAAATTAAGTAATTTTATAACAACTACCAAAGTTATGTGATGTTTTATAAGGTAAACATTTATAATAGTTATTTTCGTACAACAAATTATAAGTTTCTATATGTAACCAGTATTTGAGTACTTTTTCCATATTTAACGTTTATTTGTAATTTTGTTTAACCCTCAATTTAATAATTATTATAATACTAGCGACCCGCCCTCGCTTCGCTTCGGAAACTGTAATTTATTATTGATTTCTCCACTATTTAATGGATGTTATTATACATACAAACCTTCCTCTTCAATCACTCTATTTATTAAAAAAAACCGCATCAAAATCTGTTGCGTAGTTTTAAAGATTTAAGCATACATAGGGACAGAAAAAGCGACTTTGTTTTATACTATGTAGTCATTATGAACATAAGATGTTACTTAGCTCTTTAAAAATATATCTCTGATTATTGTTACGTCAGTAAATGATAAATCTTTGAATAGTTTTTTTATTTTATTTTCGAGCCAAAAAGAAAATAGTAGCCTATATTTGGTTACTTTCTTCTAGTATTAAGTCAAAGCAGTGACATAGGCTACCTTATATCCAGATAAAAAACATTTAACTCCCACGGGAAATTACCCCGTTATATTTATTTTTCGACAAGGATAAAGCCGCGTGTAACAGCTAGTAACATATTTTACTGACACGGAAAATCCAAACTAGCTTTTTATAGGAGATTTATAGGAGATTAAGGAGATTAAGGCCTTAAAATTAAAAAAAAAAACCTTTGATTCCCAAACTTTATTAGATTCTGTTTATTCGCAATCAATCACAGTCGCAAGAATCGTCTTGAACTTCGTTGTTGAACTCGACGGTGATTATAGACTTTCCCTCGACAAGCACCTTCGCTTGATTGTCACCGAACTTCAAACGAATAACTCTGTCTTTGTTATCTCTGTGAAATCAGAGAGAAAATCCATGAAGAAACAGTTATAAAGTAATTTTTTTTTATTGCTTAGATGGGTGGACGAGCTCACAGCCCACCTGATGTTAAGTGGTTATTGGAGGCCATAGACATCTACAACGTAAATGCGCCACCCACCTTGAGATAAAGTTCTAAGGTCTCAAGTATAGTTAAAACGGCTGCCCCGCCCTTCAAACCGAAACGCATTACTGCTTCACGGCAGAAATAGGCAGGGCGGTGGTACCTACCCGCGCAGACTCACAAAAGGTCCTACCACCAGTAATGTAATTTACCTCTGATTTTGGACTAACCCGACCTGGGAAATATGCCATAACAAAGCATATTTGACTTGTCCGAACGTAAACATGCGTTTGGCTTATTGAAGTCACTAAAGAACTTATAGACTTCAGGTCAAAATCCTTTTCGGGTCACCGACTCATTGTTAAACACACTTAGAGCCTGGGGACTCGGACGTGGGTGATTCCTGAATCCAGTCGAAGTATTCCTTGCCTTAGCAACGGCACCTACACATTAAGTCGAAGGATATGATCGCATACCGTGAGTTCAGAAAGTCCTCACCATCAGTACTAGTGGAACTAGAGAGAGACTTAGATATACACGCCTATTTCTGCCGTGAAGCAGTAATGCGTTTCGGTTTGAAGGGTGGGGTAGCCGTTGTAATTATACTGAGACCTTAGAACTATCTCAAGGTGGGTGGTGCATTTACGTTGTAGATGTCTATGGGCTCCAGTAACCACTTAACACCAGGTGAGCTGTGAGCTCGTCCACCCATCTAAGCAATAAAAAAAAATACACGAATATAATGTTAGAGAAAACAGGATTGTATACTCATATGTATTTTCTTGATTAGAGCCTAAAAGACTTATCATACGAGATAGAAAGTACATGTTTAATTGGCCTTTATCTTTTTATTTTACTTTTGGGGTATGGGGCTGTAATCTCAAACATATTATTTCACGGTTATTGTAGTTTTCAGATCTGAGGTAGGGGAAGAGGTCGACCGAAGAAGACATGGATGGAATGTATGTATGGCGATATGAGAGAGAGAGGAGTGAGTGTTGAAATGACGGCTGATAGAAGAGAATGGAATAGAAAAATTCGCTGTGCCGATCTCACCTAGTGGGATAAGGTGGAGAAAAAGAAAAGAGAAGAGATCTGCACGCATTATTGCTGGCAGAAACAGACACAATAGCATCAACGGCCGTCTGGTGTAGTGGTAAGTGACATGGTCACTACACAAGGGGGTCGCGGGTTCGAATCCCGCCAAGGGAAGATATTTGTATGGTAAATATAAATGTCTTTTCCAGGGTTATAGATGTGTATTAAATATATGTATGTGTATAATAAAAAAACCTTACATTTATTTCCGTTATCTGGTACCTGTAACACAAGTTCTTTACGAACTTATCACGGGACCAGTTAATGTGGCGTGATTGTTAGTAAATACTTATTTATTTATTTATTTATTTACTAGTACAGGCTTATTCTCTCGTTATTGACATCGCATTAACGACCTTCGTATCACGCGACTCGATTCAAATTAAAATAGGACATGAAATCCCGAAGCAGATCTCAAAGACCTTTTCCACTGGATCAGGTCGCTCTTCTATTAAATTCCGTTCTCTAAACAACTTACTCGTTAAGAAGAACCACGACGATAGTATTTTCTGGTGTCAAAAAGGCTACGTGTTTCAAAGCGTTTGAACAGTTATATTTCTCCGTAGACTTGATCCTCCTCGAGCCTCTAGGGATGAACTTCGAGAAATGACCCATAGCATAGAATATCGGCTGCTTGTAGAAGACACCTGCCTCCGCGTCGACAACGATCGGCGAGTCGACATAATTTTTGACCCAATTTGGACCACCTTCAGTATCGAGACACAAATTCCAATCTATCCAACCGGTGTAGTTATAGTTCAAGTCCTGCAATTAATTTTAAAGATTTAAAATATAACTTATTTTAACATGCTTCTATAGCTAGAACAGAAATATTTTTCACGTTTGACTACGATCCTAGTGTATTACTTTCGAGGCTGGAAGTAGTCTTGAAGTCACGGCAACTCATGTATTATTATTCATCGAATCACACAAATAAAACAATATTCATTTCTTAAATAAGCTATAAATTACATTTCTATGAAATATCAATAATTTTGAAACGTGGTTAGTACAGAAACGATTGAAAACGTCGTGTGCACATAGTGTTTCTACTGGGCACTTGAAAATAGCTGGGTTTTTTTTGTCAGTTTCTGTCAGGGTGTGTAGCAAAATAATCCCTTTTGACGTGACAACGTCTTATAATTCGATAGAGCCGGCTGCACGCACGAAAAAACATGACTCATTGAGGCGTTCTATTTAAGGCTTGAAGTGCAAGTGAGAGCGCGCAACGAGCGACAAAGAGGCACAATCGGACTCCGCTTTCGGCAGCGTTCGGTATCTGTCTCTCTCCTACTTAAGTGAGCGATGCATCCGCGTGGGCAGCTGCTATACAAGAATACATTTACATGTTTTCGTCAAGTATGAAGTTCAGTGAAAAGTGAATGTGGTGTCAATTTTCCATACAAAATATCTATCCAAAATAAAATTAAATTTTCTTTTGAAAAATGAAACCATTCCATCAGTATTTTCTTATGACGTTATTACGTTCAACTATCGTCAGTAAACCGACTTTACAGACAACCGATTTTTTTTGTCAGTTTTTTTCAGCGTGTATAAAAAAAAAAAAAAAAATAGTTTAAAAAAAATAAAAGACGCTTTTATAGAAAATCCAAATAAAAAATTGAAAATAAATTTTAGTAAATTTGAATTAAATTCAATTGAAAAAATTGAATCAAAATTAGATTTTATTGTAAAAAAGCGTGAGGTGCATAGTATAAGTACATAGTTATAAATATTTAATGAACAGATACGAGTAAAGGGTTTATTATGATAATATCCTCAAAAGCGCCCACGATTTTTTACAATAAAATCATTTTTTCTTACATTATTTTTAATTCA
This sequence comes from Bombyx mandarina, assembly GCF_003987935.1. The sequence goes on from NW_021011565.1 coordinate 209,801, forward strand.
AATTTCTTAAAATTTATTTTCTATTTTTTAGTTGGATTTCAATTTTTCAAATATATTTTTTTGCAATTTTCTTTTTAAGTATTTAATTGTCATCGGTCCTTAATAAGTATACCAAATTTCGAGTTAATCCGACGTTTTTAAGGGGGTCAAAATGATGTTCAAAGATTCCGTTACATATATACATACATCCATACATACGTCTGAAGCTAATAAAAGCGTATTAATAATCCCTTTTTTGTCAGTTTTTGTCAGCGTGTATAGTAAAATAAATCGCAATAAATAATCGCAATCGCCTGAACATCGGCAACGCTAGTGACGAAACCGTGTCACTGTCTCCTTTGTTCATAACGACAGACATTACGAAAAGATACACAGAAGATACCAGAACAATTTGAAAATTAAGACTTTAAATTCAGTAATTGCCAAGCGTATTACAAACATATTGTACCTGTATTAAAGAAACAGCGTACTTCTCTAAGCCGTCCCAAGAGCCGAGGTCAACACCCTTTGTCTCCGCTGAAAATAATTAATAATAATATATATTTTACTGCTAAACCTACTACTTACTACTAGTTCAGTCCTCCTAACTACTTGCCAAGTAGGGATTACTGTTTGAATAATAACGTAATCATTATTTCATTATTCCAATGAGCCTTTCACCCCGAGCTACAGAGGGGCGGCGGCTTAACCACTTAGCCAAGGATCGGTCGTGAACTTGTCAGGATATTATTATTGCTCCTCCTTGACTCCAAGAAAAACAGACAGTACACTGCCCCTCTAATATCATCCTCATCATCCAACCATAGACTAAACATTGACTTCCACGGTGAAGGAATAACATCGTGTAATGAAAATCGAACCCGCAAAATTATAATTTGCGTAATTACTGGTGGTAAGATCTCATGTGAGTCCGCACGCGTATGTACCATCACCATGCCTATTTCTGCCGTGAAGCAGTAACACGTTTCGGTTTGAAGAGTGAGGCAGCCATTGTAACTATACTCGAGACCTTAGAACTTATATCTCAAGGTTAGTGGCGGCATTTACGTTGTAGATGTCTATGGGCTCCAGTAATCATTTAACACCAGTTGGGCAGTCAGCTCGTCAACCCAAATATGCAATAAAAATAAAATAAAATAAATAGACATAGGTCTCTCCTAATTTACAATGCTGAGCCCGGTCTTCCGTGAGCTACTGCTAAAATCTAATCAATCCTAGTGTTTTTGGTTATTTTGAATTGTGATAGTCCCAATTAACGCAAATAAAAAAGTCATCATCAGCCTTTATCTACCCACTGCTGGACATAGGCCTTCCCCAATGTTTTCCACAGAATGCGGTCCTCCGCCTTCCGCATCCAACGACTTCCCGTCGTACGCACTAAGTCGTCGGTCCAACTGGTTGGAGGACGCCCCAAGCTCCTGGTACCGATCCGTGGCCTCCATTCGAGGACTTTCCTCCCCCACCTGGCATCGTATAATAAAAAAGGTAAACCCAACTAATCGAAGCCTCCGTGGATATTAAGAAAAGGTCTGGATAGTCTTTAAGAACCGTCGTTGTCATTGAAGGCGGCGTTATATCGTTAAAATAAAAGTGGAGGGCGATCCCATCAAGAACCTGCGCAACTTCGGGACGCTTCAATATTACCTGTGAAATAAATTTGGTTTAATGTTTATACCCCAAAGTAATGAACATTTTCCTAATAAGATATGACCTAAAGGTCTATGTTACCAGGTCTGATGGTAGGTCCTCTAATGGTGGTAGGACCTCTTGTGGGTCCGCACGCGTAGGTACCACCACACCGCCTATTTCTGCCGTGAAGCAGTAATGCGTTTCGGTTTGATGGGTGGAGTAGCCGTTGTAACTATACTGAGGCCTTAGAACTTATATCTCAAAGTGGGTGGCGCATTTACGTTGTAAATGACTATGGGCTCCAGCGACCACTTAACACCAGGTGGGCTGTGAGCTCGTCCACCCATCTAAGCAATAAAAAATAAAATAAAAAAATCTATTAAATTAATTTATATTAGGTTTTTTAAAAGCACATCTAATTTCAAGCAATTTCGGTATTCTTGTGAATTCCTATAAAGAAAATAGAATGAATCGTAACTCACTGCTGTAAACCAAATAGGTAGTGTATTCCTTTGATCGTCAATACCAAGAATTTTAATTGTGGAATCATAATTCTTGATTGTCGGTCCTAGATAATCAACAATCCATGAACCCTGAAAATAGGTGTAGATTAATTACAAATTATGACATACAACATTTTGCGACTTTATTCATTATTACAACGTAACCAATAGCTAATAGCAATGTATTTTGTCTCTTTCGACCACATTAAAAACGGTAGGCAGCGGCTTGGCTCTGCTCTTGGCATTGCTGAAGTCCATGGGCGACGGTAACCACTCACCATCAGGTGGGCCGTGCGCTTGTCTGCCTACAAGGGCAATAAAAAAAAAGCAATAAAGCAATAAAGCTTACTATAAAGTCAATGATTATCTAGAAGATTGCACAAATTGGGAATGAGTTGCTCGCTCCGGGCATTTCAATATTGCAATAATCGTTACGTTATAATACTCATTGTAAAAATGAATATTTAAAAAAAATCTAATATTTAAAAAAACCGTCTAATATTTAAAAAAGAAAAAGACATGCCCGCTGAGTTTCCTGCCAGTTCTTCTCAGGACGGAGGCTAATTCTTGAGAATTGGCGGTAGTTCTTTTTGACGTTCAACAAGCATGTACTTTCATTTATGTTGAATTAAAAAAAGAAAAATTTTAATTTGAATCTTAGTGAAAGAGACAGAAAGCGATAAATCATTTAAATCTTGGTAGATCCTGAACAAATCGAGTTAATATAACCGTTTTTAAGAAGAGTAATTTTGCTATTTAAGCTCAGTATCCCATAACCGACGGGCGGAGGACAAGCGGTTACACGGTCGACATCATGAAAGCTGTGACACAGACGTCCTTAGTCCGAAGAAGCAGAGACGCTGAATACCCAAAAAGTGGTGGCATCGTGGGGACTGCTTTAACCAATGAAAAGGCAGCGTTATGAACCACTACCACTCTATCAAGAGTGAGCAACTAAAGAAAGGAGATCCCATAACTATACATATAATAATATGTCATACCATTAACTCCTTTTCTTTTTACTATTTATTAATTTAAATATTTAAATGTTTGATAAAACTGCTAGAATAGTATTAGCACTGTTATGTCTTATCGAGATTTTTCTAGATGTAAACTGGTTTACTGGTGGTAGGACCTCTTGTGAGTCCGCGCGGGTAGGTACCACCGCCCTGCCTATTTCTGCCGTGAAGCAGTAATGCGTTTCAGTTTGAAGGGTGGGGCAGCCGTTGTAACTATACTGAGATCTTAGAACTTATATCTCAAGGTGGGTGGCGCATTTACGTTGTAGATGTCCATGGGCTCCAGTAACGACTTAACACCAGGTGAGCTGTGAACTCGTCCACCCATCCAAGCAATAAAAAAAAAAAAAAAACTAAGCGAAACTTTTGTGTTTGCTAAAATTACTGAAAGGTAGGCCGTTGCCTGACTGTCCTCTGGGCATTGCTGTCTTCCCTGAGCGACGGTAGCCACCCAGCTTAAGACGGACCGTGTGCTCATCTGCCTACAAGGGCAATAAAAAAAAACCACACGGTTAAGTACCACCACGGCCGTCTGGTGTAGTGGTGAGTGACATGGTCACTACACAAGGGGGTCGCGGATTCGCATCCCGCCAAGGGAGGATATTTTATATGATAAATATAAAATGTATTTTCTAGGGTTATGGATGTCGATTAAATATATGTATGTGTATATTAAAAAAAACTTACATTTATTTCCGTTATCTGGTACATGTAACACAAGTTCTTTACGAACTTAGCATTTATTTTATATTACTTAAATATTTATTATTTTATTTATTTATTTTGTCATAAATAAATAAATAAAATGAATAGAAACCATGTTAGCAGCAGAGCATTCGTTGTACTGTAAAACTGGGACGTTGGGGCTTAGAATCCAACTCGACAAAAGACATTACACTCACCATCCCCTCGATTGTCCAACCAAGACAATTGAAGTCCGGTAGATCTACAACACCATTCAAAGGTTCATTTGTGGTAGTTATAGCCCAAAAAGAAATGTTGTTCCTTTTGTATTCTTCTAGGAACCTGTGGAAGAGTAAAGCAGAGAAGATAGAAAAAGAGCAGAGAAATAATCATCATTGTCGGTTACTCTTGATAGAGCAGTAGTGGTTATATGAAGTTCTTGTTTATTGAGCCTTGACAGCTGCTCTCCGTAGTTCGCGATCTGAGGCTTGGCACACGAACTCGATAAGTGGACTTATTTAATTTTATTTATTCACTAGCTGTACGGGTACCCGTCCGCTTTGCTGGGCATTTAAAATTAACATTATTATTTCTCATCCCCACAAAGATTCTCATCATTAACGGCCCCGCAACTGGTGTAGAGAGTCCAACACTCATATAAATATTAGCCTATCCATTAAGTACATGTATTTTCTACATGGATATAAAGTTTCAAGTCAATCGGATGCACGGTTCAGTAGTTATAACAGAACATCCGTAAAAACCACTGTAGATTTATATACCTATATTAGTATATATTATAAACTGGCTAACCCGACAGATTTCATAGTGCCTCAATCGATAAATAAAAGACCTAAACTTTTGTATAAAATAAACTTAAAACAAACAAAAGGAATCTGTTCGACGGGAGACACATCAAAGGAAAAACAAAATTGTTATTTTTATTTCATTCCGAACATTTTCATTCATTTATCTACCTTTTAAACCTTCTCTGGACTTTCACAAATAATTCAAGACCAAAATTAGCCAAATCGGTCCAGCCGTTCTCGACTTTTAGCGAGACTAACGAACAGCAATTCATTTTTATATATATAGATAGATAGATAGATAGACATAAGATAAGATAAGATAGATTTAAGGAAATACCTTCTTTAAAAAAATGTTTCTTATTTAATAAAGGTACGTACAGATCAAATGCGAGCACGCACTTACTTCTTGTGGTAATTAGCATACGCCTCAAAATACTCTTCCTTAAGAAAACCAACGCCCGTTAATGATCCGGAAGTCTTCATCCACGCTGGAGGTGACCACGTTGTTCCAACCATGAAGACCTGCGAGCTCGCTGCAGCTATGCAAGCTTTTATCATTGGCAACTAAAACAACAACAACATTTTGTTTTGTTTGTATTATCCTGATTACAGTACCATCTTCATAGCCAGTTAGGTTAGTTGCGAAGAGCTCATGAGCCACGACCGTGGACTGCGTGTACGGGAAGGTTGGAAAATCGGGAAACCTGCTTGCTTGCTGGTTGGTGCAGTAGTTAACGCCTGCCGAAGTGCCAAGTGCCACCACTGCAGTGGCTGCAACGAGGACACGGCGGAGCACACGCTCGCGAACTGCCCCGCTTTCGCGGAGCAGCGCCGCGTCCTCGTGGCTGACATAGAAACGGACTTGTCGCTTCCGACCATCGAGGCCACGATGCACGGCAGCGCGAGTCCTGGCAGGCGATGCTCGACTTCTGCGAGTCCACCATCTCGCAGAAGGAGGCGGCGGAACGGGAGAGGGAGAGCTCTTCTTCCCTCTCGGCGCCGTGCCGCCGCCGCCGAGCCGGGGGTCGAGGAAGGGCGTTTGTCCAGCTCTGGCCCCTATGAGGAGGAAGTCTCCTCCCGGTGATGGTCACGGGGTGACCTAAGGGGGTTGAGGCTGCGCCGCACGCTACCATCACTCTAGCGCGCTGGCACCAGGAGGACGGGACGGCGCTTCGGCGGCTGCGGACTGGATGCGGTCCGCATTTTCATCGTCGCTGTCGTCGCCGAACATACTATGGAAGCTTGTACACGGCGGTGTATGGCGTTCCGACCCAGCAGGCTGGTTCTAGCCCAGCGGGGTATCCCGGAACACCAGCAGCATCGCCTGGGCGGCCTGGTAGGGTCGCTGTAACGCGAAGACCGACGTCGTTGGTCGTCGACTATCGCCTCAACGACCCGTCAGTCGGGCGTCCTTGGGGTGACGCCGCGTGTCTGGTTCTATCTAGCGATGCATCATTCGTATCTAGCGTTGCACCGGACGTCTTATCCTGTAGGCCACGACGATTTCTTATTCCCCTTTTTACCATCGCACGAATCGTCATCCGTACTACCCGGAACTTCGTACAAATTTTTCGGTGGATTTTCAGAGGTGCCCCGTATGATTGGGCGAACTCCCCTTCATTGACTTTCTTTATCGTTACGATACCTCGTCAAGCGACGGTCAAGGAAAGAGAGCTATGAATGTTAATATCATGACTACATCATGTTATTCTCTCTAACCGTCACCCACCCGCCTGCTAGCCTATCTTTGTCAGTAACAAAAAACCCAGCGATACCAAATACTTCACCTTATAATTGTAATCTTCGTAGGTTAAACTGAAGTTTCCGAGCTCCTTATCATCGAGAGGATAGTCGTTCAAAGTGTATGCGCGGCTTGAAAAATCACTACCTCCTATCGGTGTTCTAATCATGTTGTACTCTAATCCAGTATCGCTGAAGTATGAACTGGAAACAAAACAGATTAGGCACCAGGACTCTTATTGTAGAATTAGCAGACGAGATCACAGTGGCCCGTAATTAAATAACAAATTTATTTTATTAGTTCTAAAGGCATACGGCTCATCTGAATTTATAAGACAAGTGATCATCATAGAGTTCAGTCAGGGTAGGAATATAAGCAAACCGCTGCCTACCGTCTGTACCTTTCTTTTCACGATATTAACAGAAATACCTTAAAAGTTAAATAGACTGATATGATGAACATAGAACAGCCATTATCAGATACAGTTAAGACTTAAACTTCAACGGCATTCACATTATGTCTATGAACATCTTGCTCTGAGCTCGTTCATGCATACGTTTTTTTNCTTTCTTTTCACGATATTAACAGAAATACCTTAAAAGTTAAATAGACTGATATGATGAACATAGAACAGCCATTATCAGATACAGTTAAGACTTAAACTTCAACGGCATTCACATTATGTCTATGAACATCTTGCTCTGAGCTCGTTCATGCATACGTTTTTTTTTTGTTTCTTAGATAACTGGACTCTCTCCTGGTCCATACCGTTACTGTAGCCCATAGACATCTACAATGTAAAAGCCGCCGTTTTTAAAGTGCAACGGCTGCCCCACCCTTCGAACCGAAACGGATTACTGCTTCACGGCAGAAATAGGCAGGGTGGTGGTATCTACCCGTGCGGACTCACAAGACGTAATTACGCAAAATATACCTCGATGCTATTCCTTCACCGTGGAAGTCAATCGTGACCAAACGTAATAAATGAATTAAAATAACGCGATAAATCATTAAAATTAATAAATAGGCAATTACTCAATCAAAGCTTGCTTTAGGCCTTCATCTTGAATGTTGTTCCAAATGAAGCCCGCAGAATCGGTGACAGCGCCTCCGAAACCATGTATAGTCTGGTATTTAGTCGTGGGATCCAGTTCTATTGTCGTAGAACAATCGGATACTAAAATGAAGTTAATCTGATAAGCGACACAGAAAAACATAAACGGCAATACTGCTACCTCCACTGCAACATGAAATTTAGAATGCATTAAGTTTCACCAGGGTTAAAGAGTTCTCAGCTGTGGGCAGCTATTTTGGCGGGGGATTCGAACAGACAGACACTAGACATTATCGGGTGAGCTGTAGATTCGTCTGAATTAGGAGGCATTAAAAAAAACGTGTGGCACTCGGGGACTGCCGCGGTAAAGCTATTGCATAGCATTTTTTATCAACTTATGCAATAGACAATAATAATTTAATATTAAAACAATAATAAAATAAGACCACGCTATATTTATAAACATTAACAAAAGCAAAACATTAACTGTCCCCCTCACACTAATAAGCTAGATCGCGCGAAAGAGAGATGGGCAGACTTTTCATGATACACATGCAGTGCAACGTCAAGCCGCGCGCTTATTCACAAACACTACACAAGCGCAACGTGTGAACGTTTTTTTTTTTTTATGATTGATAGATTACTGGTGGCCCGGAGGCCTTTCCAGTTTCACCAGGACATGTGGGCGAGCAAAAGCTCAGCCAGGAGGGGTGGGATTTGCTAACAACTGTCCGAGCGCCTCCGAAGGAGACCTAACAACTCAAGAGCAATTGCTTCGCGAATGAATCTACTACCGGATCGGAATCGCGACCCACTGAGAAGATCCGGTGAGAAACTCAGCGGGCTGATGCATGGGTTAGGTTGCACGTCGACCTCTTTGTCGATTTCGACGAGTACGGTTACCGGGGTTCCTAAGCCTACTCCTAGTGTTAGCGCTGAAGACGTCTAATGCAAAGGTTATTGGATCTGATGGATCCGTAAGGACGTGTCTAGGGCGTCGACGATGACTGGCTCCTGCATGATCAGGATTCGGGGAGTAGTCAGCGGCGGCCACGATAAGGCGATTATCATGACGCATAGCCTTATCGAAGTACCGTTCCGACGCTGACTTCATGTATTTCTGGACTGATTCGAGGCCCAGGTCGTCGTGTAGGTCAACGTTCCTCACGAACCACGGAGCTCCAACGGCTAACCTGCAAAAGCGGGATTGTAGGGATTGGAGGGTGTCTATGTGTGTGCGGGCCGCGTGAGCGAACACCACACTCGC